>VXBU01015265.1:373640-450974 GCA_013400315.1 Bombycilla garrulus
GGGGTCCCGGTGCGCCGCCGGGACGTGCGCGCCCGCCGTGTGCCGCGAGCCGCGTCCTTCCCGCGGCGGTTTCCCCGCGCCCGGCGAGCAGCGGCCGGGATGAGCCTCGGGAACGCGAGCGGGAGGCTGCCCGGAGCCCCCGTCCTTCCCTCACACCTGCGGCTCCGCACCGCGGGACGGGGGTGGTGCCCGCCCGCCCCCGGAGGTCCGGGTGCCGCGGGCGGCGGCGGGGAGGGAAGCGCTGGCTTCGGCATCACCTGTGACTCTCCGTGCGCCGCCCGTAGCGCTGCCATTTGTAAATATTTCTGTATTTTTCTTCTATTTCCTCCCCCCTCCCGCTGCTTCCCCCCATGCCCCTGGCGTAGCTGGATTGAGGGTGGCGGGGGGCACAGGGTTCGGAGTCGTGCCCCGCGATGTGCAGAGATCCGCCTCAGGAGCGCAACTCCTTCGCATTCTTTGTGTTGTGTCTTCTCGTCGTGCCTTTCAGTAAGCGTCTGTGTGCGAACGTGTTCCAGCACCTTGGCTTCCTAAAGGTTTCCGAAAAAGTGCAGGAATCGTTTAGCAATCCAGTGCTTAAATTTGACTGAGACATTAGAACAGACAATTAAAAACAGCTGTATGGGGTGAGATCAAAGATCTGTCTTGTTTGGATTGCCGTTTCTGCAAGTGGCACATAGCAGATGCTTAGGAAGCACCATAACAGCAGGGTGAGCGTGCTGTGATTCTTTGGGAAACCAGCCAGGCCTCCAGCAATTTGAGGTTAAGGGATTGCCTGAGTCAAATGTGATGTTTTTGTATTTAAGAGTAGTTTTTCGCCCGTGGCTTACGTATACGTGTTTTTCAAACAAGAACAAAACAAAGGCCTCCTAACAGAAAATGTTGATCTTTAAAAAAAATATAATTACACTCATATTATTGTCAAGGTAGTTTCATTTTGCCAGGATTAAATTTGCTTGTCCAAGGATTACTGATTCATGAGCAACATCCTGTGTTTTGAATAGGCAAGGGGTACTTGCAATGGATATTTTCTATACCTATGAAAACTGTAAATTAAAAAAAATGTTTCTTGATGTTTGTTTTTGCAAAATTGAAGTCTTAAAGTAGCTGTTTAATAAAATGAAGTGTAGTAAGAGCTATGTCAAAATACCAAGTGTTTTACCATAATACAATAATGACAGCTTTGGAGATGATCATATGAACTACTAACATTTAACTGGTTATACTTAAGCTTAAAGACTTAGATTGTTGTCTCATTGCATCAAGATTTCTGGTAAAATTATTTTGAGGATACCATCACAGATTTTTCCACAATAAAATAATCATGGTGATCCCCAGGAATGCTACCTATCTACTTAATCCTGTAATCCTAATCCAAGAAATAACTTCATGCCAGTAGTTCATAACCTGATTGCACGAGTGGGTCTCATTTTTCACAGGCAGGGTGAATGTCAGGCAAAGTAGAGCTATTTCAAAAAACTGCATATTCCCCCACGCCCCCAATGGAATATTGTAAGAAGGTCATTAGCAGTTTCTTGGGGGCTGAAAGGAGATAGTGGGTTGATGGTATATATAGATAGCTATTTATAAGATTAAAAATAGCTTAGGAAACTGACAACTGTAACTGTTATGAATGATTTTCATAGAAAGATATTGTTTTTTTGTACATTGCATCACTTCTTCTGACAACAGGCTGGGTTTCTCCCCTAGTCAACAGTGTTTATTGTAGAACCCTTAACCCATTCCATTATTCTATGAAAACCCTACTCCTGTTGAACTATACTGAGCCTGTGATGGACAGTTTAAATTATTCAGTATATTTCCTTCAGTAAGGCAGTGAATAGATTTAAATGGTTCTATTGTGAACTTGCACCAAGAAAGCTGTTGTAGTGCAGCTGATTCATTTTTATTACAAAAAATTTATTGATTCAGCTGAACTTTCAAATAAAATCAGTTTTGTTTATAGCTAGCATTTAGAAAAAGATCTACTTGTTTTATGTAATTAAGCATACTTACAATACACAATTTTTAGCATTGCTTTTCATTAGTAGGTCTCAAAGCACCTTGCAAAAGAATTCAGTGTAATTATTCTCTTCTTGTCTTAGGGTATTATGTTATCTAGTGCTCATAAAGAGATCATTGTCTGTGTGTGATTGCTATAAGAAGGTCTAATAATAAAATCAGACTTTTTGATATAATTCTTCTTTTATAATAAATCTCCAACGAACTCACCTTCCTGTTTCTGCTGTAGCATTTTTATTTCATTTAATGACTGAGGTAATTTTATACCATGCCTTCCATGCCAGTGTTGGAAGCTGAGCCTGTGCTTTGTGGAGAGCAGAATTCTCTTTCTGGTGTCAGAAGAAACCTTGCTGAAGGCTTAACTAGATTCATTGATGAGTTAGAAAATGGTTCAGGACAGTTCCTGTTAAGGTGATCCAGGTACTAATGGTGCACGTCTCTAGTTCAGTTACCAGGGACTTGACTGCTCAGAGAGTTTGTCCAGGTGTCTCTTGATATCGATCGGGATAAAAAAAAGTGTGTGTGAATGAGAGAATTACATGGCCAGCATCCTCATGTCTTGTGTTTTGCTTCATCTCTACCATGGTAGAGCTGGTAGAAGTGGTAAAGAATCTTTCATTTTTTTTGAGTTACCATCAGTGTCTCATTTTTGTAATGCATCTGCTAGCAGAACAACATCTGATGCTAGGGAGGTGAAGTACACATCTTTAAGTTGTTTTCCAACTGTCTCTATCAGTTGGGATGTAATGCTGATTATTACTAATTACATTATTAGTAATTATTGCATTTTCGTAGTTTGGACTTGAGGTCTTTTGCTGGGTTGATAGCTGGCAAAATAGAACAAAAAGTTGCATTTTTTTTTTTTAATTCAAGATAATACAGCAAGTCATTCTCATTTAGGGATAAAATATAAGTTAGGAAATGTATGGTAGATTTGATAATGGAAAAGCTATAATTTGAAAACTGTATAGTGTACTATATGCTAAATAATATGGGAACTGTATTCCTAGACAGTGTAATGCTGTCAAGAAATATAAGCTTGTATAACTTAGATTTGAGTTGTAAACCTTTTATGGAAGAGAACAAAGGCTTAGCTGCTGTAATGAAATGTTTGTCAGAAGTTGGGCAGGTGTAGTCAGTGATTTCAGTTGGCTCTCTGTAGAAGCAATGCCTTCTTGTTGGCAGAGGTGCATGTAGTTTTCACTTAGATTTGTGTGGAGTTGGATTATTTGGAAAAAGGTCCAAGAGGAAATGTTTTGAGAAGTCCAGTTTCAAGAAACTGCCTGTTGCTGTGCTCATTGTTTTTGTGAGACTCTTGTTTTGATCCATGCTTTTATTATTTGATCCATTCTTTCTCTGTTGTGTAATTTTAACTAATGCCTTTGTTCACATCATTTTACAGTACTTAAAACTTTAGTATCTTTTAAATGATTGACAATAATAGCTTTCACAAAGTGAAAACTATTATTGTGAAAGGCCTCAGTATTACTCTGACTGCCATATCCTTGATAGCTGTAATATATCAAATTTGGTCTGGAGAGCCTCCCACTGGAAAGCTGGGCTGTGTGGTGAGGAGGTCCTTTGTTGCCTTCTGCATAATTTGAGAGCTAACAGACCCAGCTGGTAGTTGTACACTTTCCTGGTGCCCCAGGCTTGAATAGTCTTCAACATCCTTGTCTTGGGCAAAATACTCTGCAAAACATTGACTTGAAGACTGACTCTCCCATTAGAATGGAAAGATCTAGCTTTTCTCAATACTCACATCAATCCGTCCTATCACTTCCTCCTCTGCTTTCTATGTGCCATGGAATAGATTCTTCTCCACTCTTTTCATGAAATATTTGTTGAAGCAGATATCTAGCAGCTGAACTGTTTTCTAAATAAAATCCTCATATATCTTGTTTCACTGGATTGAACAGTAAATTTCAAAGGCCAAATCCATATAGCATACAGCCATTTAAAGAGAAATGGTGCAAATGCTTTACCAGTGGTCTCTGGCACCACTTAAGCAGACAAAAGACATAGAAAGCAGCCATAAATGTTGAACACAATATGCAAGAAAAGAATCCATCTGCATATATAGCAAGAATATGATAGAAAAACAGTGTTTTTGAAGATAAGTGGCAGATAAAGTTACTTGGAAAAGCAAAGGTTGACTGCCTGCTGTGATTGTGATGGATCACAGTCCCCAGGAGACTATTTAGTTGGAGAAAAACTATAACTAAAAAAAATTCTTAAATGAGGGAGAAAGCACTCTCACTTTTATTCTCTTTTGGGTGCAGTGTCTAATACAATGGGAGCCTTGGTCTTTTGAGCATCCAAGCATTAGTAGCAATGTTATTACTGTCTCTGCTTTATAAAGAACCGGTGTCTCTGTTCTAATGGAATGGTGGGATGACTTTTATCAAATCCTTTCAGTTGTAAATAACTAAAAAATGAAACACAGCCCTGGAGATCTATCTATCTAAAATCTGATTAAAATACACAGAAGGTAGATTGTCTAAAAAAAAAAAAAATTCTGTCTTGCAGATCATAGAGGGTATGGGTAATAGTTACTTATGTATAAAAATAGAAAAAACGTTACTCATAAAGCTATTTTAGGTGTTAAGCAAAAGTTTTAAGGGGGAGTGAATTCAGCTGAGGGAGAAGGAGGAAGAGTTATATACTTGTGGTGTCTTCCCCAGCTCTCACGAGTCATGTAAGTATATTAAGAACTGTTACTATATAAATATCTTGGCTGCCATACAAGTGCCCTACATAGTGTTTGGAAATGAGGGACTAGAACAGTGTAGGTGTTGAACCAGCTTTAGCTATTGTGCCTTCTCTTTTCCCAGGCACAAAAATATGGACCTATGAATGGCATATCAGCTCAGACCAGAGGTGTTTCTATATCAGTATCTTGTTTTTAGCAGTGAATGATATCAGATGCCCAGGTCACAGTGTGATAGGGTGTGCAAATAGCTGAGTGTCTGGTGGGAAGTGTCACTGGGTTCTAGCAGGATGCAGTTAAGGGGTCTATGGGCAGATGGTGTTTAATCATTTGGGTTTTAATAGCTTTGGTGAATTTATGCCATCTTTTTTTTTTTTTTTGAACCCTTGATAGCTTTAATAGCTTTAGCATCTGCAGCATCCTGTGACACAAGAATGACAAAAGTTTAGAATGTTCATTTTTAGTTTGTCTTCTGCCAGCTTAAGAGTTACAGTCCTCCACTCCTTTAATTTGCTTGATGTAAAACCCTGTTATTTTTAATTTGTAAAATTTGATAAGAAGCTTCTATGGATAAAGTTGAGTACTTGATGTGTAGCACATATGCAATGTCAGGCCTTGTATACAAACTCCAGTTTACTGTGAAATAATAAAGAAAGGACTCTTCATAAAAGTTCTTTTCACTTTGAGTGAAGTCCAGTTTATTTATGCTTTGCATTCATCTTAGCATGGAATCTGAGAAATTATTATAGCCGGTTTTGCTCTTAGCAATGTCTTTTCGTAAAGAATATGGGGTTCATATCTACTGTATATGAATTCTGTCTGTAGAAACATTGTAAGCATAAAAAGCTGGCCTGTGGAAAGTAATTGCCAAGTTTATAAGATTGAAGAAAGTTTTGACTGAGGTTTTAGTAGAGCTTTCTGTAGTTGCATAGTGGAAGACCAGTATTATATCCGTATTTGTTCCATTAGTCATTGAAAACAAAAATGACATTCCTGAAATAATTTGGAAACAATATGTAAATGAAATGGCTCTTGCTCATGGTCAGTATAGGAGCTTTCTCTTAATCTGTAAAGAAATAATTATATCAATCAAATGGGTTTGATTTGCATTTCTGGACTTTGATTGCACTGGAGTCTGTTGAGGACTTTTCTAGTATAACGTGGGCTTACCCCTGGTTTGGATTTCTGCTTTCTTCACTTATCTGGTAGGGTTTGTTAGAAGATCTTTAATGATGTTTGATGCTTAAGGCAAAGGATCTTTTTATGGCACATATATACATTTATGTTCTTTAATTTGTTATCAGAAAATGGGGCTACAGGTTCCATTGTCCAGTAAGTGTTTATGAAGTCAGCTGGCTAAAGCAATTAAAGTGTTTCAATTCTAGGAGAGATTTAAATAAATGCGTTTGTATTTTATATTGACATGGGAAGCTATGCAGTGAAAATCTGCTAACTTGCATGAATGACCAGGGGATAAAATTAAACCAGCTCATGTTACAGGTATGCAGTTTGGAACCATTTGCTGTTTTTCCAAATTGGAGATGAAGATATAAAATAGATTAAAAATAGATTAGAGCAGTGGGGGAAAGGGACATGATTCTTCTAAAGATACCTATACAAAGTCTTATTGTAAATTGTAACAGAGGACTATGAGCAAGAATTAGTCTGTTTCTCTCAACAACCAAAGCTTTGATGCAGCCATGGGGTTCCATTAAAAGCAAATACAAATCATAGGATTAAGTCTTCTTTCTCTGAGTTACAGACCTTTTAGAAGTGGATTCCTTCCAGATTTTCCCAGCCCACTGAAGAAATACTGTATCTTCCTTTATACCAGTAGAATAACCCTGTGGAACATGTATTAAATCCAATATAAGCTATTTCTCAGTGTTGCAAAGAGAATTTTTGAATTTGAAAGTCTGTTCACTGGACCTGTAATATGATCGAGGAAAGTATACTATATAAAAAACGTATAATTTGAGCTTGGTGCTTGTGCTAGGAGTATGCCTGTAACAGTATTAGTCCCTCATCCCAGAGGCCTCAGGGGCTCCTGCTGGATAAATGCAGTGGCAGCATCTCCTGAAAAACACCTCAGCCTACATGCTGCAAGTGTGATTAGAAAAGTGCTGATATGCTCTTCTACAAAGGACATGGACATGGAGAGGAGACATAAGTAAAACAGAGCAAAGATGAGGCATTTCATCCACAGTCACATTTCATCCACATCTTATCACAAGAACTGTGTGTTATATACTTTGCAGTAGCAAATTGCTGTGGCTTTTAGGAAATGTCTTTGTCTTTTAGGAAAACATACTCTGTCAAGAAATACCCATATGTGATGGATAAATAACCAATACATTGGACAGAGAGATGAGGAAGGTGCAGGAACAGGGGTGATGTGGAGCAGTGTGGGAATTTAATAACCATGTTGACTGTTATAGGTAGGATTCACCATGACCTTTTAAAGTAAGGATTTTAGGGTCTGACTGCTGTGGCTTTTGCATGGTATCTTTTAAATCCTGTTAAGGAGTTACAGAGGACTTTGTTTGCTTAGTTCTTATGAACTAGAAGTCTATAACAGAACCCCCACAAACGACTACTTACTTTTATTAATAAAGAAATTGGAAATTGCTCTTTCTTCCACAGATTTAAATGAGAGACCACTGAAGAGAGAGTGATATAGCTTGGGAGTTGAGGAAGAGGATGTATAGAAAATACTTACAATACAGTTTCATTTTCAGTTGCTTATTGGTTGGTTTTGCAGTTACTAATGCAGAAAGTAGATTACCTGAATGGTGGTTGGTCTGGGCTAAAAGTGACCATTAATGCTGCAAGATCTCATAAAATATAGTCTCCTGTTTCCATGAGATGCAACACTAAAGTCTTTTGACACTGTCATAGGAAGTTTATGGAAGGTTGGATAGTTATCTTTCCCTTCTCCCTTTGGAGTTTGCTTTAAATATTTCTGGTGGCTTGGAGAGAAAATATTTTTGATTTGATTGTCTGGTGCTGTGGTGCCAGAATAAGCTCTTGCCGTTTTAAAATAGTATTGCTTGTTAAAGCTCCAGAAATACTAGGAAAACTCTGTTCCCTGCTTTGGATTTGAATTTGTGTCCATCCTTATCATGCTAGGATGCACAGGGAAACCAAGAAATAGCCAGCATTTGTTTGATGAAAATTCTCCTAAAACAATCAAATGACCTTTGCGTGGGAAATGATAATACAACTTTTATAGTGCCTTCAGGAGGCGATTCACTAGTAATTGTCCATTTTTTATAAAGAAAGATATAATGGGGCGGATACGTCGTGAGGGTTTGGATCGTACTCATTTGCCTCCAGTGGTGTTGTCATAGCTTTGACAAATATCGTGCCTGATGACTGAGTGTCCATAGTGATGTGCAACTGTCTGTTTTCACTTATATTTCCTTCTGCTTTGTTTTCTGGGTGTGGAGACTTAAGATCTCATGGCTTTCTGAGCCTAACACTTGCTCAAGCTGTGGAATAACTTTTCTGCCTTGAAGTATCCTCAGAAGTTTGGGTTGTTGCCTTTGCTGGCAAGACTAGCTTGGAAGGACTGAATGGAAAATCCTTAAGTCTGACAATACTCAGGTTTTTTCTGTTTTGATTGTCCCTAATGATGTCTTTAAGTGCACCCATCCATGTGTAGGGTGATAACACTTAATAAGAATAAGCTTGAGGTGATGCAGGTTTAATGGAGAAAGCACTGTAGAACCTACTAAGGAGTTTGTGAGTTCTTTCAGTTTGTGCTCTTGATTAGGCTGTGAGCTTGGGGCGTGTGTGGTGTATTGTTTGTGTGTATTTTCATTTGGGTTTTTTTTGTTAGGTTTTTGATTTCAAATTATTTTTCAATGTAGGACAGTTGCTTCCAGTCCTTCAGGTTAAGAGTTAGGACCCTATTTCCTGAGTGTTGGTATTGTTATTGTCTTTGCCTTCATTGAAATTTACAATTTTGCGATTTTGTGGAATGCCAGGCAAGAGACTGCATTTTGTTATTGCTTCCTGATTTCCTCCACATCTTTATAGCAAATGTGATCGGGAGAGAAATCTTGTTTTATTTATTTATTTATTTATTTGGTTTTAAAGCACCTCATTCTGTTAGCTGGTCTAAAAACCTACCTGGAAAACTACTCCAATTTAAAAATAAATAACAGTTACATGCAGGCATACTTGGCTGCACAGCAAGATCTATTTTTAGAGAAGGTTTCTGCCCTGTTTTTACTTCATTTTAGATTGAGAGTTTTACCTTCATTTGAGATATCCTAAGGAATTTTGGCTGCTTTTCCAGTCCTTCATAATAAATGCTTACATCCTCAGGATCAGATTTCAGAATTGTTTTTGTAAGAGAAGCCATGCTTATCTTCAGATAACCTCAGGTATTCTAGTAATTCCTAGTGTGTTTGAGGTTCTGCCTCTGACTGTTTGGTGTTTACTAGTGGGTCTTGTGGTGGGAAAGGTGAAGTAGGTTTTAGGTGGCTGCTGCCGTATGAATACAACAACTTAAAAAGCAATTGCAACCTCCTGCAAATGGGTATTCTGATGAAATGATAATTTAGAAAAAACCAAAGCCAACCTATGTCAGTCTAAAGTAACACCTAAATTATCATTATTTATTTATTTATTTATTCCCACTAGTTGATGATTACAGCAGCAGACTAGGAGACAGAACTCCTGTACTTCTCTCTCAATTCTCCCATAAGCTTCTGTATTGCCTTGGGATGCTTAAATTGTCTTTTACTTAGCAGTATAATGGGAATAATGGTATTTTACTACTTTTCTTAGAATCACTGGCACTAGTAGAACACTCCTTGGACACTGGATGGGTTCAAAATAACAGGGTCATGTTAAAAGAAATCATGGTGTAGTTTGAATTGAGCCAAATGTTCACTCAACTGAAGATGACTAGTCTAGGTACACCTTGAACTAAAAAGGTTGCAGAAAGAGAGGGGCCTTAAATGGGACAGGTGAAACTATAAATACTGTTATGAAACTGCTTATTTCCTGGTGTTCTTGTTGATTCTTGAGACTGGACTCTTGGCGTATCACTTAATCTCTGTAAACCATCAGAACAGCACTGCTAAAGTTACAGTACTTCAAAATATTATTAGTAATGGCAAAAGTGCATGGCTGGATGAGGTACCCACACAGGGCACGTATTTGAACATATCCACTAAAGTGCACTTGTATTGAAGAATTTCCTCCACGTGTTTGTAATGGGTAGTGAATCACAGCAAGCATCCACAGCATTGCTTAGAGTACTGTGTGTTGGGAGTTTTGGGAGTTAGCAATGAAAAGTCTTTATCACTCATTCATTGGTAAGGGTGTATTTATGAAAAAAGGTTAGTGCATTTTATTCTCCTCTGTGTAATTGAAAATGTATCTGTGGAGTATTCAACTTTATTCGTAGAGACGCTTTTTGGCCGCAGATACTTATGTAAGGTTGGGGGAGTTTTAATTTTTGCAGTCCTTTAGCAATGTTTGTACTTGCTCAAGCAGTACAAATAAAGCAGGGACACTCTTCCGTTGGAAAGTCTTAGCCTACCTGTTTGGGATTGTTTCTGAAGAACAGATTTCTAATTCTTTTTAATTAATTTTCTTTAATACTTAACTCAGCTGTTATGCCCCAGATTTATTTTTAGGCAGTGTAGTATATGCAAAATTGATAATTTATCGATGTCAGTGTCAAGATGAAAATGAAACATCAGGGTTATGTAGTCTGGAGTTCCACACAGCACTGTCTTTGGATTATATGTGAAGATGAATGCTTACGTTAAACTAGTGTTCTTTCCAGGGAAGTAAGACGTAAATTCACGATACAGATATGAGGCTTGCTCTCACACAGTTAATAGGCCTGCTGTTTTCTTTTTTTCATTTTTCTGTATTTGGATTTAGGCAGACACCTTGTGAAGAAGAGAATTGTACTCCAGGCAAAGAGGAAAATATAAAATTCCTTGGGTCACAGGGAAAAGTAAGAAAAGTCAAGAAGGTCCTTTTTTTGTGACTTTTGGGTGTTTTGGTGTGAATGTTTATTCAGAAATTTACCTGACCAAATGAAACATGCCATGAAAAATGCAATGAACAAAATTCCATCCTTTTGTCATCATTTTCTTCACCGTGTTTCTCAAGTTGCAGTGCGAAGCTTCCTGTGTGTCTCACCTTGAGGTACTTGTTACCTCTCTTTGTTCACATCTTGTTCACCTATCCTTTTTTCTTTCTAATTTTTGAGGGACTTTGTCTTTGCAGGTTTACTTGTCGTCTTTGAATAGCTGAGTAAATTCAGGGATCTCTTAGGGATTTAAATTCATCAAAAGATGATAGCACTGTCATTTTTCTTCCTTTGTCCCTTCTGCATTTTTGAGTTTTTCTTTCAGGACAGGCTATTGTGGCTATGTGGATGATAGTGTGCACTGATCCTCAAAGTGAGACTCTTAAGGTTTTTGCTCTCTAGACTGTGATGTTTGTTAGGTGGCCTGTACCATAGTACTCGGGCCTTCTCTTTCAAGCTTTTCTTGCAGGATATTTCAAAGCTGTGTGTTTTAAAGTAGAATTAAGTGATACCAGGGAGGGAGAATTGAGGGAGATGCTGGATACCATACCAAATAAAACTCAAAGAAGTGCACAGCTTGTTTGGCAGCATTAGGTTCTCTAGTCCACTTTGCAGCACACTTGCTGTGAACTGAGAGCCAGAGACCTTTTGTTCACTGTTTTAGAAAATTTCAGGCCCAGAAGTCTGGCCAAAACAGTATTTAGACAAAAAATGATGTAGGCACTGCTTGGAAAGCCATAAACTCCCTTCTGATGTTGAGGTTTTCAGACTCAGCATAGAGATGTCTCATACTTGCTACTGTTTGAAGGATCAAAGGCTTAATAAACGTGATACTACAAATTGTGAATTATTTGCTCTAGCACTCATTCATATGAAGTATCTTCTGAAAATTTTTTTCTGGCATTTAGTAACCATGTGGACAGATTTTCCTCAAGTAGGTTTGTTTAGTCTGATTTTAATTTTTTTTTTTTTGTTGTTCCCCTGTAGTTTCAGAATCTTTCCTGATTATAAACAAGGCATTCTCTCGTGCTGGTGATAAGTCTGAATCTGCCTTGCGACAATTGCCTCTTTCTTAGCATGATGTCAGTGGAAAGCCTGAAAATACTGCCACACAGCACTGCTTTTTCAGCTAGAAAAGCTCGAAAAGCTTGATTGTCAGTGCTTGTTGGATCCTTTGTATCATAGAAATTGGTAGTGTATAGCATAGTAGTGACATCCTTCGGTCAAATGCCTTGACTCTTTCTGGTGATACTCACAATCAGCAGGGTATCATAGTGTGTTCATAGCTTGAGAATAAAAAGACTGATTTGGCTGAACCTAGGCCTTGATTGACTGGAAAGATTTCTTCCTGCTTTCTACTGCATGTTTGTGTCACGCAGAAATGAAAATGAAACAAAGGTACACAGGTTTTGGGTTGAGGCAGATGTATTGGTTGTCAGAGAGGTATTTTTGCGTGTCCTATCCTGTTCCCCCAGCAGTGTTTTGTGGTTACAATAGTAGCCAAAAATATGTCTGGAAAGAATCCAGCATGAGGATAACACACTTCTCTCAGGAGTATGCAATCTGTATAATTTTTTAAAGGCAAACACCTATTATATATTCCTATCAGTTGAGTCTTTAGGAGAATAATATGAAGGGAATCATTGCCCTCCTAAATTTTTCTTCAGCATTTTCCTCTTTTGCTTAATTGCAGATTGTACATTGTTTTTAAAATAAAACAGTCCCTATCTCCCTGTGTGGATTTAGTGTCTGATTTATAGAGACAGGATTGTCTTACATAGTGGATTTTATGAACATGTAATTTCTCATGTAAAACAATGTAGCTTTTCATTAGCATGCTGATAAAAAAATGCATCGGTAACTTTGGTTTTGTATAGTTTGGGTTTGGTTGGGTTTTTTGTGTGGTGGGCTTGTTTATGTTTTTTTTGTAGTGTAAAAGGAGTGTAAAAGTGTTACTACATTTTTACTACTAGTCTGAAGGACACAGATTTTCCCAGTTTCCTTCCCCTCAAACCCTGTATCCCTGCTGAGCTCATTCAACATCCCTTGTACTGGATGGCTGATGATGCTCTGTATGTACAGGTTCCTGACCTGTTTACTCAGTCCAGGTAATTGATACCATGCCTGAAGTCTGATTTGAACCTTTTGGCCAAGACCTTTAGCGTCATGGCTTCAAAATAAAACTGCGCGACTTCCACATGTTAATCTAGTGCTCTTTTTACCTTATGAACCACCTGCCTCTTTTCAGTATGACCTTAATTCATCCCATTTTCCCAGAAGGAAACTTGCTCCTTTTATCTTCGCTGTCCTCTTAGAGGGATTCCCTCCAGCTCTGCCGTTGTCTGACTGGGAGAGTGCTTATCAAGACCTGATGTCACAGCTGGAGGGGAGCAGATCAGCCACTGGCCAGGCTGGAGCCAGTTTCTAAAGACTGACTCACTGCTGCCATATGACACTGCACGGTTTGGCAAATAACCATGGCAGTTTTTCTTGTTGTGTGCACATGTGGGTGGCCTTGAATGAGGGGAAATAGAAGTACAAATTTCTGTGTAGTGCCTCTGTTACGGACTGGATATATGCATTGTTCATGCCATATTCATTCATCTGAAATCTTGAAATCTTGTGGATGTTGAGATTGGGATTATGAGGACTCTATTTTTTCCTGAAGCTTTAAGTAAAATAAGACTAATACATCCAAAGAGATTTTTTTTTGTCTGTAAAGCAGACAAAATGTGTTGAAGTCTGGCTTTGTCCTTTCAATATGTCTTCTCCTGCTAGAGAACTTGGCAAAGACTCTCACAGGTCTACTGCTGAATGGTTAGAACAGGATGTGTGCCTGTACCTCATGAAATTCACTTTAGAATTTGGCTTTTTATCTCTGTTTATCTTCATTATTAGCTTTTCAACTGAGATTTGGGACCTTTTTGTGTTGTGACGAAAGTGCAGGCATGGGTCTGTAATGGAAGAGGAGCCTATGGCAATAGCATTGCCAAATCTTTTTTTTACTGTGCTGTGTTGGAAAACATTTACAAGATGGCTAAAAATGGATATAAAAATATACTATTTTAAAGTAGGACTTTTTGTCTAAGTCTATTGTAGTAAATTTAGCCTTTAAATAACAGTTGTAAAATTGAAATAAAATAGCTTTTATAATAAATAATGTATGTATTGCTTAAATGTTTTTGCTGAGATTCTAAAAGTGCCACAGATCACTAAAATGAGGGAAATTGCTGGGTAAATATCTGGTTGCAGTTTGCTGGAGGGGCAGATCAGCTTGCAACAGATTTTCTTCAGGCATAGAGGAAAAACTGTTCATTTCAGTATAGGTATTATATCAGTTTTTTTTTCAAGGAGAAACTGAAAAGGATTGTTTTCTTAGAAAATGTAAAAAAAAACTTTATATTGAGATCAGCTGTTTCTACTGATGTAGTGATTCAGCATCTAGAAAGTCACCTCAGGTCAGAAGCTAATGGTAATTCTTCCTTTTAATTAAAAAAAATTAATTTTCAATGAAAAAACATTATTAATATGAATCAGAAACATCTAGTGTGTAGTTTTATTAGTAACATTCTTTAAATCTTGTAAAACTTGGATTTCTGTAAATAGAATTCCAGTTTCCTTTGAAAATAACTTGATACCATTGTGAGTTGGGAAGAAAATTCTAAAATGCAATCCTTTAAAATACTACATTTTTGGGGGGGATCTTTTTTGTTATCCCCAGCAGTGTTGGAGATTAGACAGATACTACATTTTGGACTCTTGTCGTCTGTGTTCTAGGCTGGGTCTTGTAACACTTCAGAGTATCTTGTGTACTTGCAGTTTTAGGTATGCATATATTGTGTGTCAGTGGGGCATATATGGCAGTTTGGAGAACATTGTTCCAGAAGGAAGGACGTTTAACCATTCTTTTTTTGAATGCAGACTAGAAATGGACAGAAATGGTTTGAAGCAAGATAGAAATAGACTAGAAAACATCCGATGAGCTACACCCAGGGGTGATGGGATCGTACCACGGACTGGAAGCCAGTAATGTTAAATTCTGCCTTCTTATTTATGAAGAATGCTATTTTCCCCTTCCGTATTAAGAAGGTTGGTCTAGCTCTGTCCCGCGGGGGAGGTTCCATGGTGCAGCTGAGCTAACACCTTTCTGTTTCTGAAAGGTCTTCCTGCACCTCAGTCTTGTGCCTGCTGCTTAGCTGCAGTTCCAGCACTCACCTGACACATCCGCAATTTAATCCAAATCCCTAAAGCCACAGAATCTTTCTCACTTCTTTTAATATTTATTTTGAAATTAAGATATTAAGAAACTGAGTCCTCCCAAGAAGATGTCAGACGGGCACCTGGCAGTGAAAACAGGAATGAGGGCCAAGAGGAAGGGAAATTGGAGTGGGTCACTGAGGTGGCAGAGATTAAGAGGTCTTGCTACAGCATAGGCTTCTTTGAGTAGCTTGCTGTCTTGCAGATCTTTGGGAAGGAATTGTACTTTTCTGTCTGACAGAGTTACTAAAAAGACTCTGTAGTGTGTGCATTCAAGGCATCATAGGGTGTGAGAGATTTTATAGGAGCAGTCCTGCCTTACTGTATGCGGAATGTACTACTACTTTGGCCATGAGCTTTATTTCCCAAGAGACAAGATGTCATAAAACTGTTGGATTGCCAGTGGTGGCGGTGGTGACTCTGCCAGTCACGTACTGGCTGTTCTGTTCAAGATGGATGAAGCTCTCTTAGTAATTTTGTGGTAAGAGCAGGGCTCTCTGAGTCATTGAAGGTTGCTATGAGAAACCTGGTAGTGTTTCCATAGGGCATAGCAATGTAATTATAGAAGCTTCATTTAAAAATTGTTGTGGTGTCAGTTATTTGTAGCTCTGCTTCAGAGCAAGAGAAACAATAAATTTTGAACCGAGCTGATGACCTGTATGTATCCCAATTTTCTCTGCATCTGGCCTTCCAGGAGATAAGTTTAGGGTTGCTTTTAGTCTCCTGGAGCTCTTGCTGATCTGGGTACTGTTCTGAGAAGCAACAATAAAGGACATTCCCTATCAACCCAGAGCAGTTACTTTGTAGTTTGGCTTTTGGCTCTTGCAAGGAAAGCAGCAGATCCAAGAATCACAGAACACATTGCATGAGGTAATGTTATTAAACAGTAAATGCCTTGCTATGCTCTGCTTAAAATTTTTGGTAAAATGTTGAAGCATTGAGAGAGGATAATCCTGCAGCATCTGTAAGGCTCTACATAAGAAACACTCTTTTATTCTACAATGTCCCAGCAGATGTGCTCCCCATCCCAGTGGGATACTGACTGCCTGGCAGAAGATAGTCTGTAATCAGATCCCTGCAGTTCTGCATTGCTCTAGTGTGTCTGTTTAGAATCCAGCAGTCTCTTGCTTCATTTATGGTTCATATTGCTTTCTGTGAGATGGATTTCTTCATCTGAAATGAAAATTGGTAAACATGCAAGTACAAAATGAAGCTTGTGAGCTAGATTGATAAAAATCCTATGTTACTGCTTTCAGTCAACCGAAAAATCAATTTAACTGTTTTTTTTTTTTTAATGTGAGCTCTAGCTTCTCAAGTTATAATCAACATGACATAACTTTGCAGGCTTTTTTGCTGACAGTGTTTACAAGACTTCAGAAAGTATTTAACTACAATTAGCATCTGAAGCAAAACTGTAGGGATTGGAAATGATATTATTTCATTGACATTTTGCTCTTCTGTGGAGAGAACCTCCATGAAACTTGTTAATACTACCTCTTACCTACTTATCCAATAGAAATAAAAAATTATATACAAGATAATTAAACAGGCCAGATAGGCTTTGAAGATATTTATAGCTGTCTTAAAATACTGAGGGTAGAATATCTCAGTCTACATGCATGGGAACAGGAAAGAAGCGTTAGAGGTTTCTTAAATCTAGGGGTGTGCTTTGATAACTCCTGAAAACAGGGTGAAGAAATTTTGTGTTTGTTTGCAGGCCCCTTAAATGTCACATTTGTGTGGGATTTTTTGTGGCTAAGTTGCATAAGGACTTTGTGTACAGTAGGGATTTGACAGGAAAGAGTGGGATATTTGTTTTATGGGTTATCTTTTAGTAAAATATTGTTTATTCCAATTCTTAGTGATAGATTCTGGCAGGATTACTGTGGTATTGACACTGTGAGGAATAAAGGTAAACCTGACATCACATATCTCTCAGGTGCATTAATTTGTAAAATTATTTGTTCCTATATGATAATTGCCTTTAGGGGTTTGCTTTTTGCAAGCTTACTGTGAAACACTTATCCACTCACTTCTGTGTTAGGGATATTCAGCATTCTTGGAACGGCGTATGCCATCTCCTTGCACTGTCTTATGGCTTTGTGGTTTAATTCATACACTGAATTCCTCATGCTAGGAATGTAATGAGTGGGTTATTACTTTTTTTCCCTCATAGATAATCGTAGCAACCTTTCCACATTCTGTTTTGACCAGTGGCACAGGCATTACACAGCCCCTTTTACAAGAGAAATACATTACAATGTAGACGTGAGGAGAAATAGCAGCAGCAGTAAAACAACTCTGCTGTGATGGTGTATAGGTATAAACAAGGCAGTATATTTACATTTAATGTTATTCTTGTTTTATGTCTTTTTGGAAAACAAATAGACTGATTTCAGGCAAACATATCTTCTGTGGATTATATAAAATATAACAGATTTTTTTTTAATAACTTGCACCATTTTAATCCAGCAGCCAAGGTAGGTTGACAGTCCAATGAAATCAGCATCTCTCAGGTATTATTTGAGGTTTTAGAGTCACTGAGTAACTAGGTTTTCCCATATTTAATTTAGGTATTTAATTCTTTTAATAGCTAGGAATAGAAGCTTTGTATTCTGATATTGTAATTTCTGTATGTTCATCATCTTTTCATGTTGTCATTCAGTAGAAGAGTAAGTGAAAAGTCATAGATAATTTTAGTTATTGGGATAGAATTTTCTTACAATATCATTAGGTTACCTGATTTCACAAGCAAAGTATGAAAATAGTTTATGAAATACTGTGTTCTGACCTTTTTCTGTAATGTTTGTTGTGTACATCCATCTGCTACAGTTGAAATGTAATGTCAGCTTCAAGCAGATGCTGAACTGTTGAATTCATTGTGGTCTAGCTAATAGAGGTAACAACAAAGCATGTAGCTCCCTCACAGTAACCTGTTATGTAGTGTGTGAATAATGCACAGTTAATGGAGAATGTATTAAGGTGTCAATGCAGCATTAGACACGGAAGTACTTTACTATCTTATGTTCCTTGAATCTGAGAAGGAACTGGGCTATCCTGATCCTCTTAAGCTACTGAATTGAAATCCTGAAAAAGATGTTTGCATGTAATTTGTTTTAATAGACTTTGTAAGCTCAAGGGGTTGACTGATACTGTAAGATTATGATGTTACCTTGCCAAGCTGCTTACCAGAAAAAGCAGCAGAATTTTCCTTACACAGTATGCAAGGACACTTTTTTAATACAGATGTTGAACCTTCAGTACAGATGTTGAGTTTTACACAGGGAATGATCAGAATGGATTATATGCTGTTTCTTTTCTCTGGTTGTTCTGCTTTTTTACCTCTTCATAAAACTTTTAACATAGTAAATATTGGGCTTTCTTACAGCTCTGGAGATAGTTCATGAAGTACTTATTTAACTAATTAAAAAAGTTTAACAGATTAAAAAAATGTACTGAAATAGGCTTTTCTAAATATATAGTAGTCTTAGACACAGAAGGAAAAAAGTAACTATGTAAGATAGCTATAAAATCTTGCATCAAAATTATGTTTTGAAATTACCTCAGATTGCTTTTGTCTTATTATTCCTTTTGTCTAGAAAAGGCAAACCATACTTGAGCAAAGTGTGATTTCAGGACTCTGACCTATATTTGTCAGATTTAGCAGAAGCTGTCTGCTAAGTAGCACATCATCTGCTAAATGCAATCATAATACTTTCCCAAATCCAGGTTTCCAAACTGAAGTACAAAATGTATGAAGCTGATATTCTTCAACCAAATCAGTCTTTCCTCTGGCTATTTTGAAAACTTTACTGTCTTCCTCTGAAGATTCTTGTGTTCCTTGGGAAAGGCAGTAAGGTGAAACTTAGCAGTGGGAAAGAAGTAAATCCAAAGAAAAAAAAAAACAAAACACAGCAGCATTCTTTCTCTTGGTTAGTCATGCATAACTTTAGCTTTAATTTTATGCGAATGCATTAGCTCTGTGTGAGTGTTTATCTAAAAGATACTCATTTTACTGTGATGATGAATCTTCCCTTTTGATTCTCACGCTTTGTAGATTCTGAATCTGAGCTTTACAAAAAAAAAAGCCCCTTTTGGGTATAGATTAAGTAAAGGTGCATTTAAAGAGCCATTGAAAGTTTTCTGTTAAGGAAGAGAAATAATTGGGTTCAAGTAGTTGACAGTTACTTCATTTGTATAACTTCCTGGGGATAAAACAACAGAATAAAATTAATTATAGCACTAACTACCAGGTAATGAGAATGTTACTTTTCCTCAAAAAATCCGCACTAATTTACAACATTAGTTGACTTTCTTGATGAAATGTGAATACTTGTTCAATGGAAGAGCATTTTCATAATTTTTTAGAGATTAGAGTTAGAAGCAACCGCTATCTGGTAGTTGTACATAGGGCATTGAATAAAATATTCAGAATTCCTACTTAAAAAAACTCATATTGCTCCTTGAATATACTTTTCTAGAGTTTTTGCAACCCTTTTTCTGTTCATTCATTTTCATCTGTGTTCATTTTAACACATTTATTTTTCATGTTAAAGAAAATAGCAGACACAGTCATTGATAGTCATCCTCCCACTGAATATCTCTGTAAATGGCAATTTTTAACTATTATGTACTTGTTAATAGAAAGATTGTAGTGTCTCAGTCATGCATGAGGAATAGCGTACTGCTATTTCTTATCCCCATTTCAAAATTTTGTATTTTAATATATCTACCTAGATATTTCACATGTCTAGCAGGAGCTAGGCCAGTATGACGAGAGAATTGTGAAGACATCTATAGAGTAAATCTGCTTGGAGACAAGACTGCTCTGTGAATTTACCTAGGTGCAGGTCTGCCTTTTGCCTTCAGCTCACCCACCAGAACGTGACTGTGCCTGGTGGACACCGGTGCCTTGCTGACCTCTTTGCTTCTGTCTGGACAGGTGAGCAGTCAACACTTGGCGTACTAATACAGAGCAGATCAAAATCGTTCACCTAGCAGGGCACATGTGTGTGCAGCTGATCTCTCGTGCCTTCTGAGTCCTGGTAGTGAAACAACAATTTTCAGAGGTCTTTGCTTTGCTCCAGGCATTTATTTAAAGCTCCTGACTTTTACAAAGGTTCTTCAGTGATTCTCGATTATCAAGGTCCTCTAAAGCAGCCACTCCTTAAGTTAGTCTGTTTTCATTATCTTATATGCCTCCTTTAACCCAGAGATCTTGACACGACCTTCCAGAACCATGAAGAAAAAACATGGAACTTGTAGCAAAGAGGACAGGTAGAGAGAGGAGATGAGCCTGTTGTTAAGCTTTGCATCTCTTTGGTGCAAGGGCGGAGTATCCCTGCTCTGCATCTGGACCTCTAAGCAGTGGTTGTGAGGTGAGTGCAGGTCCTCAAACACAGACTGAAATCTTGAATTACAGCACATTTGAGGGACAGCCAGAACTAGAGTTAAGTTCTTCATCCCAAAGCCAAAGACCGAGAGACCCAAGTTGCTTGAAGAATGCAACTCCTGTCTTTTTGTATTTTTAAATATACAAAAAGACACACACACACACACATGTATCTCACAATCCATCTCACACCTGTGGTGCAGCTTGCAGGCATCACCAGAAGCTCCCTCTGTGCTGCAGCACGCTGCCCTTGCACCACTTCTCAGTGGTTATCAGGTTTCTGGCTTAAATATGTCTTGCTGTCCAAAATAAATAATTCCTCTTTATGAGGCTCTTCCCTTACCCTTTTTTTTTTTTTATGATATTGTTTGTTTCCAGTGTGGTAGTGCAAGTGTCACATACAAAGGTGTATTGGGATTTTTTGAGGAGAATATCGAAAGTTCAGTGTATGTTCATGAGAAAGTGTTAAAGAGCCTCTGGGCAGATACTGGAGATAATTAGGAACTAGCTGGAACTACTGCAGGCTCGAGGGATGTTTGCAGGCTGCAGAATGTTCCTGTGGGAAAGAAATTGCTCTGTAATTACAGGCAAGGTCAGCTCAGTCAGTTCAGTGGAAAAGAGATGGTGAGAGCTGGGGCTCCCTCCCATGAAGTTCTTTGAATGTTAGTAGTGAGACACAGTTGTTGCCACTTTTTGAGGAAATGCCTGGTGAAGTATACATTGTCTAGGGGTTCTCTGTGCTGTGAGGATTGCAGCCTTTTCTTGAGAAAGAAGATTGACACTTGCAAGTGTAAGGAATTTCTTGGTCGCACTTCACATTTCTTTGAAGGAATTTCTTTCACTGATCTCTGAAGTGTCTGGATGTGTTTTTCAGTGGTGTGAATCTCCCAACTCTTTAAAAAGCTAGTATGTATTTTTTATTTTCTGAAACAGATTTATCAACGCCTGTCTGGAGTATTTCAGCTCACTTCTGTTTATTTGAAAGTGAGGCATGGCTGCCGGGTAGCTTTGGCTCCGGGATAGCCAAGCCATCTTAAATTTATCCTCAAGAGGAAAAACTTTGCTTCCCTTTCTTCTAAGCACAGACCCCTGAGTTCAGAAATACGCTTTGTCCAAATTTCATTATCAATAGCCTTCAAGTGGCAATACTAGTTGCAGGTACTCTGTGTTTTGGTGGTTTCAGATATCTCAAATACTCTTAGATTTGAGACTGAGTTGGTTCTGCAGTACTTTTATATTTTCTAACTTATTTTCCCTGTGAACAGTATGACTGTTTACCTCACTTCCTGCACATGTAGGATTTTTAACAACCTGCTCTTTTTCATGTCTGCAGGCCTTCACCTTTTGGAGAATGTGCATAAATTTGGCAACTCACAATTACTATCTTATAACAGTTTGCTTAAAAACCTTAGGTGTTTTTCTTGAAAAATATTTTCCTGAAGACACTTTAAAATTTGGTCCTTGAGTATTGTTTCTAAATTTAGCTGCCATTTAATCTGTTGTTGTAGGATCAAGAATTGAAAGTGTAGTACATATAACAGTTTTGAAAATAATACAGATATTTCTCTTATTTTTCATATAAGAGCTATAATGAAAAAGATCTTGCACTTTAAAAAATGTATGCAACATAGATATATTGCCTTCTCTACTATTACAAGAGCCCAGGAGGCTCATTCAGCTACTGCTATTTTTTATTTTCACTTCTCTGAGAGTGTAATTCTGGGAGGAGACGGCAGTAAGTTTGTCACAGTATTGCATTGAAGTAAATTTTTGTCAATATTCAAATGCATGTCTGCTGAACAGCCTCTAATACAAGTTCCACTTTGCTCAATATGCCAAGAAATAAATTTTCAGTCAGTTTTATCTGCTTAATGATACATAGGTACATACAACTGACATTACAGTGTTTGTATTAATGGGCTGGCAGTTACCAGTGTTACGTCACAGTGCCTGGCATTACACCTTTGCTGCAGGTCTGTTTTGGGGCAGGTGTGCTGGAGCTGCAGATCTTTCTGCATGTCTGATTAATATGACTGACTGTCTTGCCCAGGCTGTCTCCAAGCAGGGGAAGAGCTTCTAGTCTTACGCAAGGACAAATGCTGTGACAAGAAAGCCTTTTAATAACAACAAAAATCAAGCATCTTCTAACTTCCTTTTCATCCCTACTCTTCCTTCATTTTTCTTGGGGTAGAGAGCATTTTTTTATAACCATTAGTTAGCTTACTAGTGTTTATTTAGAACCACAGCCTCCAAAATAATTTTGTATTGCTCTGTAATATGCAAGGAAGGTGTTAACCTCAGTGACTTATGCCACAATGGGAGGTGAATGAACTAAAAATAGTTAGAAGGTGTGAGTGAAAGCAGAGGAAAACTGGTACCTAATCAGGTCAAAATGACTTTTTTTCCCCTATGGAATTGGCCCATTTTTAATGGAAAAAAGTCTTTTATCTCCAAGCCAGTTAATTTTCTCTTCAGGCTTTTTAGGAATGTAATTAGTTTTGTTGAATAATTTTCTTTCCTTTTTTTGATAGGATTGTTCAATAATTTTTGTTAATTTGTTGGTTGGACTAAATAAACAACAAATTGTATAATCGTACCAGCTTCTATCTCCATAGTATTTAGCCTGTAACATAGTGAGTCTATTACAGGATGTGCCAAGTTTGTGCTTGCAGTGTTCAGCAGTAACCTTGGGGGTGGCTCCCACAGTCCCCTTTGACAGCTGATGGGATTGTCTGCCATCAGCTTGTGCCAAACCAGTTGTGGCTGGCACCTTGCTATCTTCATGTGGACACCGATGTACATTTCCCCCTTCTTAGACTGTGAAGGGAGGGAAAACTGCGGTTTCCTTTTTGACCTCATGCATGTTTGGCAGGCAAGAAATCTGGTTAGGCTAAAAAAATCTGAAATCTTTTCAAAGACTCTTTATCTTCTATTTCTTTCCTTGAGGTGTTTGGGCAGTCAGAATCTTCCAAATGCAGGCTGAGTCCTTGATTGTTTTGGTTTCTTGGAGATAATAATTCAGAAGTAGTGTGTACTCCAGTTTTCCTGCTTTGCTTTCCTTCCCTTCCCAGTCCCCTTTTATTCTCACCTTCTGATTCTCTGCTCTGGAGCCTTGAAGAGTAGGGGTTTGAATAAACATTAAATACTGAAGAGCTTACTGCAGTACTGGTACATTTGGCTGTGCATGGCTTCTTTCTGTCAACAAAAGAGACACCTTAAGGAAAGATGCATGAGAACAAAATTTTTCTGATTGTCCAACTGCAGCTTAACACACTTCATATAAGTTAATAGAAACAGAAGATAAAAATGATGAGTTAAATACTGATGCTACCATAAGAGAGCTACTGTTTATAAGCTCATTTCTTAAAATTAGTACCTAAATTGTCTCTCTTGCAGAAGCATAACTTGCAGCTGCGTTTTGCATTTGAGAAGAGCTGTGCTTTCAAAACAGAATGAAATAAAATAGTTGTTTATCCTGCTTTCCTGCGTCACAGGTCTAATATGTTTTTGTCTCACTAGGGGTCTGTACTTAAATGTTTTACATCACTGGGCTTAGACTCAACAGTATTAGAGGGTGAGTTCAATTATCATCTCCCTTTGTTAAAGGGAAAATCCAGAGAAAAGAGATTTTTCAACTACCTTTTAAGTGAAAGTAGGCAGTTAGTTGATATTTATTTTCCTAGTAGTGTTAGAAATAATTTACCAGCAAAATCATATTGTGGTGTATTTCTGTGATTAGTCCTTGCACTGCTGTGGAAGGAAGGGTGCATAAAGTTTGATTATAAAAAAATCTTCAATTAAAAATTTAGTTTGAATGAATTCCATCTAGAGGCCAAGTTCTTTTTATATGGTGAACTCAGACTGACTTTGGGCTAGTGGTAGGATTGTGCAGGTAACACCCAGCTCTTCTATCATGCTTTTTATCCTCTGCTATTACACACTTCACAACACCATCACCCTGGTGTTCTGTGGCGGAGAAAAAACAAGACAAAATGCTTGGTTTCAACATCTGAAAATGACCAGACCTATGAGACTGCTGTAAGGCAGAAAGGGAGTGTCTAAATTACTGGTTTTCTAGAGGGAAGAGTAGCACTTGAATCTTTTAGTTAGGTTATTTCTTAGGAAATACAGAGTGGATGGAAGTGAAGAAGAAGGGAACAAAAAGAGTTAATATATTAATCTTAATTCAATCTGTATTTTGAGTGTTTGATACTATAGTCTTAAAAGTATGGTTTTCTTTGTCTCTGAATATAACATAAAGGTAGTATCGATCCTCAGTGATTTAAAGGTAAAATATTCTCATAGATTGTATTATATTGAGAAAATATTTGAATATTGGCTGATTTTATTACTTTTGTGGTTATTTTAGATTTTCATCTCTCTTTGTCAAGCATTTCTAATGCAGTTCGGATATTTTTAAGAGGAGAAGCCATTGGTCTGTCTAATCTTGAATATGATGGTAAATGGGACTAAAATGAGTGAAGGTTATTGTTCAAGATGCAGATGAGTCCTTTTCTCAAACTTGTTAATCTTATATGCAGTGAATAAGGACAGAAAATACAGATTTTATGCAAAGCCACTATATCTGTATTTACCTATAGTATTTTAAAGTCCACTGGTAAACTCATGATTTTTGTACAGTTCAAACAATTCTGTTTAGTGCTTACCTCACTCTGCTCTAACTGATATTTTAAACGCCTTGTTTTCTCAGTAAACATTTTTTAAATTTCTCTGTAGGATTAATAAAGGCTGCTAATATAAAATGTCAACTCTTGCATGCAGATGTCTGTTAGGAAGATTCCAGTGGGTATGGAAACAATGGCACTGATCCTTCAGAGGATCAAGTTTGCTTATGGGATAAACGCAATTTTTTATACTCTGAGAGTCTTTCTGTGTTTTCCTATATATGAACTTTCTATTGACTGTGATACGCACCAGAAATTTGGAAAGGTGACATTTCTCATATCATCATCTTGCCATGATGAAAAGTAAATTAGTAGCAGCCATTATTTTTAAAATTTCAGTGAGTTATAGTGCTGAAGAGGCCTGGCAGTGACTCACCAAATCTCATGGACAGTGTTTCTGATAAGTCAGCCAACTGTTTAGTGTTGTAAAACTACTTTACAACTTTGCCTTTGTGCCTATAAATTTGTTTTCTTATCTATTCTCTTGTTTTTAAAACAAAATTAATTAATACGTCTATGCTAGAATGAAATAAGTGGTTAATTACAGGAAACATGGGGTTGGTATAATGCTTTATGTAAAAAAGGCAAGACCATTTTTACAGCTCTGATGGCTGTTATGAATGCAGCTCTGAGTTTAAATGAGCTCTCTTTAGCAGAAACTGTGTAGATGCAGTAATCGTGCACATGTGTGCACTTCGGATACAACTTCTGGAATATCCTGAGTGGCCTTTTGCTTGGTCTCTTGTGCTTTATTTACACTCTTTTGTATAAAACTGACTCTGGGGAATTTTTATGTGTGTTTGCAAACGGAGATTTAAGCAGGATTTGAGTAGTTTTTAAATGCATCTGTATTGATTCAGACTTTTAAGCTTTAATTTTGAAGTACCTTAGATCTCTTTAAAGCAGTAGTTTAAGCCCTGGAGGATTTTCCCCAGTTTCTTTGAGATTGATAAGTTCAGTACTGTATTTTCATGGTTTGGAGGGAATGAAATGAGAGAGACAGGCTCTTAACGTTGGTATCCAGTGACAGAACCAGAGCAGTGAGCACAAACTGAACAGAGATGGTTCCCTCTAAACATCAGATTGCCCAGAGAGTTTATAGGGATTTTCATCCTTGGAGATATTCAGAAGCTCCTGGGCAGCTGACCCTGCTTGAGCACAGTGGTTGGACCAGATGATGTCCAGAGGTCCCTTCCAGGTCAGCCATTCTGTGATTCTGTTTGTGTGCCTCAGGGTCTAGCCCTGTGCCCGCTCTGTCACTAACATCTCCCATCCCCATCTCTACTTCAAAGTTGTGAAATCTTTAAGACTTTGCCCCAGAGACTTGTGGCCAGGGTAAAGCTCTTCCCCCTCCTCTCTCCCCACAAAGTATCCTTCCCAGATACACATCATTAGCTATACATGTCCATTGTGAAAAGTTTTGGGAATTTTGGAAGTGATAAAGAAAATTTTGTGGTTTGTGTGTATATCAAATGTGTATGTCTGAATAATGTTTTTATCTATATGTAATATACTTTGTAGGAGTCCGATATAAAATCCTTAATCATAATGCTTTGATTATTGTAACAGTAGTAGCAGTATCTTTAACTTATTTGGGAATTATTTTATTCACTTTTTTATGTGTGTTTGTGCTTTGCCTTGCAGAGTTGGAAGAATACAGCGATTTCAAGTTTTGAGCAGCAGGTGTCTTAGAAGATTTCCACACCAAAACTGCGAAGGCAGATGCAGCAGTACCAGATTGGTGTGTGCCCTGCATGTACATGAAAACGCACGTTTTTGTCATCACGTAGACTTGTTCTGGCATATTCCTGAGAGCTTTGCAATTGATGAAAATTAATTTGAGAACCAGATGGAGCACCTTCGCAGCATGGGAATCAGTAATCCATGGAAAGACACCTGCCAGTAATGTTCAGCTTTCCACATGGTCTTCACGGGTGAAAAAAGTTTGCAAGAAGAGAAAGAAAAAACACCCTCTGCACAGAAAAGGCCTAATAAATACCTCTACAATCTAAATCAATAGCTGTGAGGGAAACAGAAGAATCAAGAAGGCAAAGGAAACTGATTTAGTTCTAGCAGAGGAATAATGTGTGGTCTTCAGCACGTTTTGCTTTGGGCTCAGTAGATTGTGAATGGACTAATAAATCGTGACCTTCTGCTGAGTAAGGCTGACTGGAAGTAAATTAATTGAGGAACTATGGGAGAAGTTTGGGCATTGAACTGAGAAAACCTCACCGTCCTTCTTGAGTTAAGCAGGCCATCAAACTGGCATATTCTTTCTCCCTCTCCTTTTTCCTCTTTTTGCTTAGTGTGGTATAAATACTAGCTAATTGAGCTCATAAATGTTATTCAAATAAAACTATTGGAATACTTCATATGTTTCCTTCTTGTACAGCTGCAAATGTTGTGTCTGGAACTATGAATCTGTGCTGTAGACAAGCATCAAGAAGGAAAGATCTGATCAAACAAGCAAGGAAAACACCTAGAGAAATAGTGAACCCAGGAAGTCAGATTTTTAATGCTGCTTCTCTTTCTCTTTTAGATGATTATATTTCTTCCTTCCTTGAATTTTAGAAGATTTGAAAGAGTGCTTACTTGATGTGTTTTAATTCTGGCATTTGTTTTTTATGGTAGAATGAAAAGTCTGTGATTCCTTGTAGCAGAAAAAAAGGGAAAAGTAAAGGAAAAACAGCTTGACATTTTAGCCTGTTTCACAGGAGAGAGAACTTCATGGTTCACCTGAGGCAAACTTATCTACTTTGAAAGCTAAAAGCTTTAGAGCATTTTTGATTCTGCTATAAATGAAGAGGGGGTTCTTTTTCATTCGTGTGGCAGCAAAAAGTGGGAAAGCAGGCAAGATAGCGTGATAAACAGTTCAGGCTGTGTTGGGTCTCTGGTGGAAAAAAAGTGCTGCGATGAAAATTGGATTGGCTTTGGATTGCAAAAACTTTTGAGTCCAGCAAGCGATTCAGTACCAAGAGGGATTTCCCAACTGGCCTGGCACACCAGTGCCTGTACAAGTTCGGGTCTGTTGTTTCACACGGTTTGTGTGCCTTTTTTTCCCCTTTATGCAATCTCTTTCAGCTTTAGCAGCAGAAATATATCCGATGGAAAAGATATGCCAGAGGGCAGCTTGGAAAAGAGGAATGTCATATATATACATATATATGTATGTGCGTGTGTTAAAATTTCTGCAACTGAACTTTTGAAGAAAATCTGACTGGAGGAAATTTTAAAAGCCTTAAGTTACTTGAAACCTACACATTTGCAACTCTTTGTCTCTGGAATTGCATTACGCTAAACTGGAATCTCAGGCTGTATAAAGATTATATCAAGTTGAGCAAAAAGATGACTTAACCATTTCTTGAGCGCCTCTTATGAAGTAGCTGTTTCTCCAAAGGATAAGTGCACCCCCACTCTACAGACTCAAAACAAAAATGAACCTGAATTTTTTTTTTAAGTGTTACTTTTTCTTAGCCAACTGCCATCATCTTTTATAGAGGAATTTTTCACTATGCATTTGGTGGATATTTATAAACACTGACCCCATCCTCCTCCCTTTCAATGATCTATCCCAGGTCAGTCTTATCAATTTAAGAAAAAAAAAATTGATTTAAGTTTTGTGCACTAGACATATTACTTTCTTATGTCAAAAAATAAAATATTTAAAAAGCATGTATGCAGCAGTGGAACATGGGCCTGTTCTTTGCAGCGATTCCAACATCCTCTGCCTCTCCTGGAAAGGCAGAGTCCCCAAAAGTGAGAAGGAGAAGCCGGTGTGCAGGAGGCGGTACTATGAGGAAGGCTGGTTGGCAACAGGCAATGGCAGAGGAGTTGTAGGCGTCACTTTTACTTCCAGCCATTGCAGGAGGGACCGGAACACCCCTCAGAGAATCAACTTCAATTTGAGGGGCCACAACAGTGAGGTAAGCAAAACGTGTGTCACACTTTAAAGAAAATGATAGCTATCTTTTTTTTCCTTTTTTTTTTTTTTTTTAAGGTATTTCTGCTTGAAATTTGAGCAAGTGGTATGAAGGAGGCTCAAGACTAATCCAAATGTGATTTGGGTCAATTGGAATTTTTCTGGTAAATTCAGGCATGTAAGACTGATGGTGGGAGGTTCTCTGGAAATCTGTCCAGTTTTGGTTTGGCCTACTTTCTCCTTCATTCCCCACCACCTGCCAGTTTCCAGGCAAATGCAATAAATGCATGTAAAGGGAAGTTAAAAGTTGTGATAGTTGATTGCTTTCATACAATAGTAAAGTCTGGCCTGGAAGACTAATGGAAAGGCAGGGAAATGGGAGGAAAGCTTGGCTGGAGACTGCCAGATTTTCAGAAGCTGCAAACTGGAACAGCCTGTGACAGGAGATAGCTGTTTTATCTGGAAAAACTTCTCATTTTGTTTGAAGAAAGGCCAAGTATGACTTCTCAGAGAAATGCTGAGGTGCCTTGCAGTAAAATGCCTTAACTTCAGTGTGCGAGGAGGCGTTGTCCTGAGTACAATGATAGAAAAGTTTTCCATTTTTGTTTTCCAAAAGGCATAAATCTGTTGGTATAAACTGATATTTTAGCTGTGCTTTATCATCTTCCTGGCACCCATCTCTCTCTCTGTATAATGCTTCATGGAAAGTGCAGGTGATGCCCAGTAGCATACCAAGTGTCTTAGGCAACAGGGAGGGCCTAGTTTGTTTCTGTTTTTTAGTTAGGATGTGTTTGGGTGTGCTCTTTGAGAAGAATCAAAGATTTGCTGTTAGGTTGGTGAGTGGAATGACATTTTAGGTACTGAAAAGAAAACCAAAGATACAATGTGTTTTTTCTTGTCTCTTACACTATTTATTGGGTGGACTATGGGAATGTATGTTGCCCTTTAGCACATGCTGCGCCCAAGTTTCAGAAGGAGGTAGTTTTGGTTCTTGTGTAACATTAATAACAATCCTCTTTTAAGGAAAAAAGGGAGCTGTCAATAAATACTTAGTCTGGAATAATTGCTTCCACATGCTTTGTGTGCATGGAGGTGTGTGGGTGTGTTGTAAATCATAGAGACTTCTATATGTTTCGATGAAAGACAGATTCATGTATATATTTGTGTCAGGTTCATTCAAAAAAATTACAGTGATATTTTCCCAAAGGAAAGAATGATGTTTGAAATCCGGCATTTTGGTTTGAATGACCAATATTGTTGTCGGTTTCATTTTCAATTATACATTGCATTTTATTTCTTAAGTGTGTGATACAATAATCACTTTTCATTTCTCCGTATTCTGTTATCTAACTTTTCTGTGAACCTGGGTATTTGTTTTCTTCTTTTGTGTAGTATATGTTTTAAGAACAGTATAGAAGGTGCTGTTTACAGGAGCGAAGTCTTATTGCAGAACTTGGAAATACAAGACAAGGTTTCAGGATGTGCCCATTTAAGTGGAGAAGATGCTCATGTGCATGCTGCCCTTTAGGTTTGGCTAGTTTTGCTTTATTTAGTCAGTTGGCCATTAGAGTCAGTTTTTGGGTCACTGCATCACTGCTGTATGGATTTAGCTGTGCTGTTTGCACATCCTTTCAGCTAACAGTGATTGGCATGAGAGAGAGAGAGACTCAAACTAAATGAGACTTTTCTGTCTGAATCTTTTTGTTGATGTTGTTGTTTGGGTCAAGCTTATCATTAAAAAAGGATTGTGTTCCTTTAAGTAATCCTCCTGATAGCAGGAATTGTGTCAATGACCAGAGTCAAGACTGCCAATTTATGTCTCTGTAAAACAAAACTGTCATGTTGGGATATGCCTGAAGGAAGAGAGAAATGGCTTTAGTGGAACTGGCTTTCTGTGATGAGTCTGTGTCTGCTATCAGATTTTCCTGCTGTCACGGTTTTTTGACCGTCATTGTAACTAAAAGTTATTTTTACAAGATGATGTGTTACACAACGTTCTTCAGCAGACTTACTGAATTTAATCCTTTTATAGGAGAATCCCACTGATTTGGATAGGAATGGTAAAGATATATATTTGAACGGACAGTGAGATTTTTTTTCTTTAGAAAACACCTTTATCTTCTAAATCTGTCTGCTGAAAGAGTCTTGAAAGAAAATATTGAACAGCAGTGCTTATTGCCAATATTTGCATAAGAAGAAATAATGTTTTGTTTCCCTATTCTCTTGTTAAAAAGCAAGCTGACAACAGCGTTGTCTCTACCGTGTACCACCATTCATAATGGAAAATGCTGATTTTGCTAGCACATCCTGCTGTGTGTGTCTGATTAGAGCCACATTTGTTGCACAGAATGGGCCCTTAGACTGTGACTGACTTAAAACTCATAAGATCCTGTTTGATTTGCTGACCAGTTCTAGAAGCATATTGGCTTGTTCCCAGAAATGGTGATTTATATCTATTTTAGAGTTTATTCATAAATGGTGATTTAAACCTATATTTTTTCCTGGGATAAAGCTAGGTTGCCAAGTGAAGTTTATTGCTTTTCAGTCATACAATGCTACTTCCACATTAGTACGCATTTGATTATTTAGTAGAAAATGCTGAAATGAACAGAATGGAAGAGTGATGATGCAGAAGCTGAATGTTTTCCATTTAGGGTGTAATTAACAATATGCTGTGGGCAGAGCACTGCGCTGTATTTCAGTTTTAAAGTGAAAATCTAGAAGAAGAGGTAATGTGGCAGCACTGTGCTTCTCTATTTTAAGTGAGTCAGGAAGGTGAGTGCATGTAATGTATTTTTGCAATCTTTTTATGACTGCTGAAGAGATTCACTGAAATCTTTTTGGTGTATTTTCTTGACTCTAATAAAATGCATGTAGCCTATCAGAACAAACAAGAATGAGGAATCCTCAGGACTGAATTACTGACATGCATATTACAGTGCTGGATTTGAATGACTCATCATATTGAACAGTAATTGAGAATTAAAAGTGTCATTGTGTGAGCCACACCTGCGTTTCTACAATTACTTTGTTTGGTTGGTAGAGTTTGCAACAACCTCTTTTTTTTATTATTAAGGAGAATCATGGAGTTAAAATAAGCATATTCCAATTTATTCTGTGGCAAGGGGTGAAAATACTGCATTTTGTGATACAAAGTGTGTGACCAGTAGGCTCTGAAGCATGCCAGGCTGTTAATTTTTTTTTTTTAATAGTGCCACAGAAACACTAGCTTTCAGCATCTGATCCGTCTTGAGTTTTCTGGGGAGAGATTTTCAGGAGGCTCTCTGAGAGATAATTAGAAAAAAAAGCCCAAATTTAATTTAGGAGGCTTCACTTAGTCTTATAGGGATTTTTCTTCCAGTGAGATATTTGTAAGGTTTCTGCAAATCCAATTGGTTGGATGGTGACATTGTAAGTGTTTCTTCTAATGGTTTCTGTTGTGTCTAGCGTATTAAGATGGTACCAATTTTTATGGCACTTAGTGTTTCTTAAATTACTAGTGCTTAAAAAGTGTTTTGCAGGTGTATATTTGCTTTTGACTGTGCAACTGAAATGACATATTTGATATATTTAGTAAGATTCAGTATGCTAATTGCTAGACTGAAGCATTAAAAGGTATTACAAGTATATGCAAATTAGATGCAGTGAATTAAGTAATAAGCTGAATACATTATTGACCATATGTAACATATTTTATTATAAACATAAATGAAAGAATTTATTTACATTTGTCATTATTTGAGTGTTTCAAGCACATATCTACAGCTGCAAAAAACCCACCGTTTCATTTAGCACAGAGTTTAGTAGCTAGGGGTGTAAATGTATCTCAGCTGGACTGTCAAATAAATTAGTTACAGCTTTTCAAAGGAACACTGTCCTTTAAAAATATTCAATACATGTTGGTTTTCATACTACAGTAGTTATGGAAGTCCGCACAGTTCTTGGTTTTGTTTTGGTTTAGAGTAGAAGGAGCTTAAAAATGCCTTTTCCTGATTTTAAAAAAAGAAAGCTTTTCTTTATTCTGTCCCCTTTTTTTGAAGTTGTGTGTATCTTGCAGAGTAGATTTTTTCCAGAAGTCCATTGGTTGTTTAGAAAATAAATTTAAAAAACCTAAACAAATAAGCCTTTTCAATAAGTGTTTCTTGGTTTGTAGTGTCACTGGTAAGAATACAGGAAGACTTTTTTTGTTGTTTGTTTAAACTCTCTTTTAATGTACCTGGCATTTGAATATTAAATGTGATTTCTTTTATGATTTTTGGACTGAAAAATTGAATCAGCATGTGACTCTTTGCATCGTGGATCCCTTGTATCCAATGTTGCCTTCAGACACAGCTGGAACAATTGTTACTGGTGAATAATTAAAAAACCTTGAGGTAGAATTGATGCCACAATAATGCCTTTTGGCTTTAGAAGTCTCAGTGATATGAGACATAGACTATTGTAAACTGCAGTGGTACTGCAGATCTCTTTTCTGGTTTTCTGTTACTGCACAAAGAAGACAGGATAATTTTTGGCAGAAATACTGTCTCTTTGTTGAAGCAAGCTACTGTAATTGGAAAAGACAGACAAGCTGTTGGGCATACAAGGTTCTGAAGAAAGACTCGTGTTTCTGAAAGCTTGCATAGTTTTTACATCCCTCCTAGCTGATACAATGCTAAATCTGTCTACAATCCATGCCCTTCCTCTGTCCTTAAACTATTACGGCTACAGAAAAATAATGCTGCAGAGAGAGGCAGAACTAGTGGGAAGTGACTTGTAGGACAATAGGTCCTGTGCCTGACTCTGCTGGCTCTGATGGATTTGTACTGTGACTGGTATTGCCAAGCTTTTCTGACTGCTTGTTTTCAGAAAGGACAGACATGTTGGGCTTTCATGTAGGCTCCCTATTGCACCTTCTTGAATTGTCTGCTCGACGCTTACTCTGCGTGCTTGAGTGCTTTTATTTCTTAAAGCAAATATTAAAAGAGCCAAAATACATTTTAAACCTTTTTGCTGGTCTTCTACTACTCTTTTCAACCTTTGCTGGTTTCAATGTGCTCCATGGCATGCCGAGGTGTCTTTCACAGCCTTCTCTTAGGAGGATAGTTAAAGAAAATAAATGGAGAAGTAAGTTGGAAATGGTTGATCCTTTTCCCCTAAATGACAAATAGCAGTCTTGCTGTTTCCCATTGCTATGCCCTGTATCAATTTGCAAGTGCCAAGGTATGGCCTGAACTTGTGTACCAGCACACCTTCTGTATAGTTTGCTCACTCTAAAAACTGTAACCACTTTCGGTGAGTCTTTACCTTTTTCCTTGTGCTACTGTTTTTTTCAAGCCACACTCAGCTTCTACATTCACAAATATTTTTGTGAAAGCCTTTTCTGTCTGTCCATTTTTATCAATTGCCTCAGAATCCCAGCTTCTCTGTTCAGGGTTTATTCTTATGCTGTTGTGGCTTTGAAGCAAACCATCCAATATTGCCACAATTGTTGCTGGGTAGTGAGAGTTGGTAATGCTGCATTGATCTGCTGCTTGGAAATTGCTCTTATAGGTCCTGCAGCAGTTTGTTTTGGCAAAGGTAGGTCATCAGCTTTGGAAACCTTAAATTACAGTTTTTCTGGTTTGTACTAATAAGCATCTAGATAATTAACCCAAAAGCTGGGCAAAAAAATAATATATGACATGCAAACAATACTGTCAGCTTTTAAACAAAACTAATTATACTTGTAAGCGTGTCATCAATGCAGTTTAAAATTTTATCATGCCATAGCATACAGCTAAAGTTTTGTTGTTAGATAATTCTGCTCAAAGTTTGAAGTGGAATCGAGCTCACCTATATCAGAAATTACCCCCCAAGCTTTTATTAAAAAAAATACTGAAAGATAACAACATGCATATTTTAAGATAATGATACGCCTGAGGGGCATGTCTTGTTTTTTAAATTAGGGTGAAGGTACTTTGTTGTTCTTTATAGAAGCAATTGTTCCACATGATAATTTGTGTGTCCAAGGAAAAGAAATGCATTTTGTTTAACAAAAGTGTAATGATGAGGACCTATTGATGTACTGAATAGATGAGGTTACTCAACTCAACTATTAGACAGTGGATACCTAAGCTTGGAATATGAACATTTTCTGAATAAAGTGTTCAATAAAGAATTTAATATGAAATTCTGAAGGCCCAAGTATAACATACCTACATATTGAGCATCTGAATAGTGAAGAAATTAGGTTTTATGTTAGCATTTCTGTGCCATAATAATCATTAAGGGCACTGCCTTGGTTTAAACAATTCCCGAAGGAATTCGTCAAGTTACAGGTAGTCTGAACAGATAAGATACCCATTACAAACAATAGACATTTCACAATATAATTGAAAGTAGAGTACCAAGTAACTGCTTGTCAAGTCTAGCTAGAATGTAGTAGGACAACAAAAGATATTTTATAAGCACTTATCCTTGGGCAACCAACATCTCTGCTTTAATAGCAATCCTTTGAACTTCTGAGGGAGTTCTCAGTATCTTCTTTGCATTAGGAATTTCTTTAAAGAGCAGTAATCCACTTGTATAATACAAATGTTATGGGAGGTTGTGAAAATTAAGTTGAATTGGGGAAATTCTTGTGCATTTTCAAAAAGAAATGCTGGTTTATGGTTCTCATCAGAATTGTGGTTGTCCTTGGTGACATCAGGAGAAGTATTGCCAGCTGTTTAAGGGAGGTGGTCCTTACCCTCTGCACAGCACTGGTGATGCCACTCCTGGAGGATTATGTTCTGGGGTGGGGGTTCCCCAGTATGAGAGGTCAGTGAAGGTCCACAAAATTGACTGAGGGTCTGGAGCACCTCAGCTGTGAGCAAAGACAGAGAGATGGGACTATTCAGCCTAAAGAGAGGGTTCAAAAGAATCTCACTAATGTCTGTAAATACCTGCAGGGGGGGTGCAAATGAAGTGGAGTCAGGCTCTCTTTGGTGTTTCCCAGTGACAGAGGTAAAAGGCACAAACTAAACCACAGGAGGTTCCCCATGAACATTGAAAAATGGGGTTTTTTTGCTGTGAGGGCAGATGACTTGGATCGCTCAGAGAGGTTTTGAAGTCTATATCCTTGGAAATAACTGAAAGAGCCATCTGAACACAGTCCTGGGCAAGCAAATCCATGTCCCTGTTTGAGCAGGGAGCTCAGAACTTCCTGAGGTTCCACCCCAATCACTCTGCAGCTCTGTAAAAATCTATTTGTAAATCTAAATGAAATCTTTTTCACAAAAATTGGTGAAGCAGCATCAAAAAAACCAGCTCTTGAAGGCAGGCAGGAAGTGCTCAGTATATAAAAGTGTGGAGAGAATCCATTCAAGTTTGGCTAAAATGAGAACAAACTGATGTGATAGAAGAGGTGGAATTTTTTTTTTTCTGAAGAGAAATCCAGATGGTTTTCCAAGTAGTCAAAGAGTTGGAGGGCATAGTCAAAATTCTCATGCAGCGTTACAGGCAGAGGTTATTGAAATGCAGAAGAAAGTCAAAGCTGTTGGATGTGAGAGTGACTTCATACAAGAAACAGAATTTAGAAAGAAGAATTTTCATTGAGCTGAAGAGAACGAACTGTTTAGATGCACAAATCATGGTGTTTGAAAAGTGTTAGAAGAAGCTACAGAACGTGAGGCTGTTGTAAGCTATAGAAACCTAGAGCCCTGCTTCAAATAATAAAAAATGCTAAACGTAGACACTGAAAGATCAGACTTGTGAAGGAAATTGTATCACAAGGTAGCAGTGCCTCAGTTATTGAGTTGGCTCATCTGCTTGTAAAATGAGAAAATGGCAAGTAATTGTTTCCTCGGGAAAGACAAGACAGAACTGTGAAGAAACCTGCAGCCGCAGATGGGCGCTGCCTAGGAGAGGTGTCTGCCTGCACCTGCCCGTGTGCAGGAGCTGCAGGTGCAGCTGGAGTGCAGCCAAAATGTTGTTCTCCAAGTGTTGTCTGGGTGGAGAATGGCACTGGCTTTTGTGAAGCTGAGCAAACGTGTGGGGGATCTGGCATGTGCTGACAGTCAGCAGAAGGCAGCAGTCAGTTCCACAGATGTAACTTCCAGAGGATAACAGCCAACAGCAGAAGGCTGATAATCAGCAGCATGGTGATGTCCTGTTAATGCCTTGAGTGATGTCCTGGAGAGGGGGCCAAATACAAGCACCTGCAAGAGATACTACGAAAGTTGGGGAAGAGTGAATATTTCAGCCCGTTAAAGAAGAAATCCAATTTTCCGAGAAACGTGGGAAAAAGAAAGCTCTTCCACCTAAGGGATAGGTCTAAAACCTTGAACCTGAAAGAGCTACGGGGGGTTGAGTTTCACAGGAAAACCAATTCCACCAAAAGGAATATCAAGGTCAATCTTCAGGTAAGAGACACAACAGAGAATTATGTCAGTGGAAAAAAAGAAAGGGAGAAAAGAGACTCAAAAGTCTTGATTATTTGATTACAAAATACTAAAAATGGATATGTTTAACCCAAGATGCACCAGGGGAATTTTAGGTTAAACATCAGAAAAAAATTCTTCGCTGGAAGAGTGATTGGGCACTGGAATCATCTGCCCAGGGAGGTGGTAGAGTCACCATCCCTGGATATGTTTAAAAAAAGACTGGACGTGACACTCAGTTTAGTTGCTAAGGAGGTGTTAGGTTATAGGTTGGACTTGATGGTCTCAAAAGTCTTTTCCAATCTAATTCATTCTGTGATTCTGTGTGATTTGTAGCTTCCATAATGAGGACCTTTCTAGAGGAGTGACCTTATCTGTCAGGGTTGCCCATGTGAAGATATCCCAGCAGGCTGTTTTGAGGATGCAGTGAGACTGCTTTCTGATGCTCTGCTTTGGGTAAAAGGAGTGTTGATCAGGTATTAGAGAGCCGAGTTTGTAAGGGATACAACAGGGCATCTATATTAGGGCTATCATAAAGAAAAGGGATCCTGTTTCTTCTTCTTTCCCTTCCCCCAATTCTAATTTGGTCCTGTGTAGTATTTTTTGAGCCTGATAATATACAAATATCTTGCTCTTCAGTTGAGCAGTTTCCTACGAGCGTACGATAGAACTGTGGTTCCAGCTGCTGCACGGAAGTGAGAATGGCAAATGCCTGAATAATTAATAAAGGGGACTGTGGAGGGAGTTGTGTTTAGTTTAAGGAATGGGTGCTCAAAATGTTTAGTTCCTTGAAATAAGTTGTCTTAAAAGTATGCAGAGGATTGAGTAGCTAAGAAAGGCTGCAGTTTGTGGATACCTGTCACTTCTTGTTCTGGTAATGTCTTGAGGTAGGTATATGCTTGATAACCTAAATGGGACCAGTACTGCCTAAAATGTATGAAATGGAAGAACATTTCATGTTTTTCCATCCAGGCTCAGATTTCTTTACTGTACAAAATGAGACCTTAGCATCAGTTATGTTGTCCGTGTCTAAGATAAGTGTTTTCTTGTGTGCATTATCTTAGCAGTTCTACTTTTGCCCAGAAGACACCCCATTGATCACAGATGTTAGACTAGGAATTACTGTTTTCCTATGAAAAATCATCATCTACGCGTTTCATTTACATTTCACTGCATTTCCAGCATTCTTAATGTTTCAACAGTTTCTTCAGACTTAGTAGTCCTCTTACCAATTAGAGATTCCATACTCTGCATTTCACTTGTGAGAGAAATCTGGTGTCATTAGCTTTCTTGAATCTTAGCAATAATTATATGAGTTATAAAAATGTAAACCAAGGCTTGTTTATTGAAAAATACCTATTGGCATATACATAGATGTTGTTCTTGTTTGAAGGAAATCAAAAGTAATTTGAATCAGTGCTTCAAATAGAGTTGTTCATAATGACAGAATTTGTCCTCCCGTAAGTTCTTTCTCCAGAAGAAGCAAATCCAGCAGGGAGGTTAACAAATTAGGTTTTAATATTGTCATTTTCATACATACTATTTATGAAACAAATTATACCCTGTTATTTTGCCTTATGGCTGCTATAAAGTTATTCTGTTGAATAGGTGGATTCAAATTAGCTTTTGACACAATGTTGGTATGTATTATTAAAGGGCCAGGCTGAAGCTGGTGTTTCTTTGGATTATGCTGAGGGTTCTAGTCTTTGTGGTCACTTGGTTAAGTGTTAAAATTGTTCTCCCTCATCCAGCTTCCTCCTCAGTTACCTCGGAGTGGAGAAGTGAGATGTAGTTGTGATTACACTGGTCAGGGAGATGACTGTGTTTACTGCAAAGCAGTGGGTGTCAGTAATTACACATGTACGTCATTTTCCTGCCCTGAGGGTTTCGCTGCTGACAACCAGAATGAGCCATTTAAACCATGGAGTGGGAGAGATGCTTCTCTAAAACCAGGTGATCCTACACTACTTTGAGGCAAATGTGTAATTTTATTTCCTTACATACAGAGTATTTTCATAATGCCTCGTTCACGTTTTAGTTGCTCTTTGTGCAGCTTTGATGCATAATTGTAACAGTAATTGAACAGGTTTGCCAGATTTGAAGAACTTCCATCTTGTCCATAAAACTAGAAAGCACAATATAAATAACTTATATGCTGTGCACTAGGCATTTTATCACTTCATTTGAGATTTTTTTCAATGTAATTTCTGAGACTTTTATACTGAGATGAACTGAGGTTTAATAGCAAGTGTATCTTCTGTTTGAAAAGAATAAGACAGAAACTTAAAAGATTTTAAGCTTGATGGGTTTTTAAGTTTTTGTGGCCTTTATATTTGTAATCTTAAGGTCAGAAATTTGAAAGCTATTTAATACTGCATGTGCTCTAGTCTCTTAGGGTGTTTTTTCTAAAACTACTAGCAGTATCAGAAATACCTTGCTATTAAAATTGTATTTTTAAACTATTGGTGCAAATACTGGTAGCAACTGAACTGCTAGTTTTACTTCTACTCACTCTATAGAAATTGTAAGCTTTACAATATTATTACTGTGCTGTTGAAAAATAGATAGCATTACCTGGTGGACATCCATTAGTACTTTTACTAGCATTTGTCCAAGCAGAGGATTTTATTTACTTGATGTAGGCATCTAATATGTAATTAATTTCACCTTAGGTGATGGCAGCTTTTATGAGAATAGGGAAAGAGCTCAGAATTTAGGTAGAAGTGGGAACGAGCATGAAGTGTAGGTAGGGTGGGAGTTTTGGGACTGTTTGAATTCAAGATGCAGAAATACCTGGAGGGATTAGGTGGCAGAGAAGAGGGCAAGCCTGCCCATTGCTTTTCTAATGTGGCTTTCTGCCAGGCCTTGGGGTTGGACTGATGGTTGTGATGTCCTGAATTCATAAACAGCTCTCAGCTGTGGTCACAGTATCTTCATCCTCTGCTATGAGTGATCCAAACCAGAGATGACAACTTTAATAGCTGTTAGTTAAATGTAGATAGTAGATATCAGTCCTGCTCATTGCTTTGTGGGTTGATGGTAGATGTCAGGAGCAACATATAGGTTTATCCTACTTCTTTTGTAAAACTTGAGCAATTTGTCAGCCAGCCACTGTGTATCAGAGAGAAAGATTGAGCTATCAGAATGTAATGTCAGCATTAGCTGCAGTTGATTGACCGTGTCAGTTCATTTCTTTGAATGTGTTGGTGCCTACGTATTGTGAGTCAGTTTCCAATTACCTGAATCCATACTCTTAATTTTTACTCCTTGTCATTCTCTTCCATTCAGTGCCTGTGCGGTGCCTGTGGATGAGGGAAAGTTGCCCAAACAAGTTCCATAATACTGGTTTTGGAAAGTAGTCAGTATGCAGTGAAGGGCATGAAGAAAAACAAAGTCTAATGATTCGGCAGCTCAATGTTGCTGTAAAGGATTTTTTCAATTTTCTTTTTTTTTTTTNTACTCCTTGTCATTCTCTTCCATTCAGTGCCTGTGCGGTGCCTGTGGATGAGGGAAAGTTGCCCAAACAAGTTCCATAATACTGGTTTTGGAAAGTAGTCAGTATGCAGTGAAGGGCATGAAGAAAAACAAAGTCTAATGATTCGGCAGCTCAATGTTGCTGTAAAGGATTTTTTCTTTTTTCTTTTTTTTCCTTTTTTTTTTACACATACCTTTTCACTATAACCTGGATGTGTTTCTCATTTTCTGAAAAATGGTAGTTCTAATTGTTCTGTTTTTGCAACTGTGAAGATGAATCAGTTAATTTTCATTAAATGATTTGATACTATAATTCTACACAGGTACCAAACATTTCTTGGCCTTTGTCTTTGTCAGTTTAATGTTAGTATTCTTCTGGGTATCTGATTTCACAAGCCAATTTAAAAATAAATTTTCATGACTCATCTTCAGAATTTGGTCATTAGTAATATTGGACCCCAATGAACGTAAGCACCAGTACAGTGAGGTTTTTTCGGTATATATCTAGCTGATCTTGAGGAATCCCTCAGTAGACAGCATAGATACCTTCAAGGCTCAAAAACAAGGTGTACAGCAGTCAGAGTAAGGGGATATTTAGCTATGTTTTACATCCAGCTCACAGTGATTCAATCAGTTCATCATCTTAAAAATCACCTGTTTTGAGCTCCAGAGCAATTGTAATGATGTGGATTGTGCCTAGAGGATGGATAACATGATTCATGTCAATGAGAAGTTTTAATAATTGAGTTCAGTGTTGTTGAGGAGAACATTAGTGATGTCAGATCTAACATGTTCTTGTTAAGTTTGACTTTTTAAAGTATGCTAAAAAAGAAAATAATGTGATGTACTTATATGCTGCAGTGATTATTAAAACTGAGAATCACAGGTATGTGAGTCGGAAACATGGTCTGTGACTCCCTTGGGTAGGCATGAAAGCTAGAAAAAGTCAGATAGTAAATGAAGTTTCTTATTGCCAGCTAACTCCAGAATCACTTGGAAAATGATGGGAAATTATGAGAAACTTGGCAGTTTATCAGCCAGCTTAGTGTATCTTCAGTGCTACAGCAAATACCTCCATGGTCCAAAAAACCAAGGTGAGCTTTTAATCTTTACCAGTAGTCAAGGTTTATAGGTTAATGTAGGTTTTTCTCTCCTAGATCATCTGTTAAACATGGTATTTCAAACAGCTTTAAGTGTGTTTAATGGAACACACTGTTGCATTTATGAGTAAAGTTATTCCTTTTGTTGTGAAAGATACAAAAAAGTTATCTCTACTGTGATAACTTTGAGGTGTTAACTTTTTTCTTGAGTGTCAGTAGAAATAAGTTTTGAATACACACAAGAGAAAATTCATGGAATTGCTACTGTTAAATAAATCAACATTAAGGCTTCATTTTCTAGTCCTTACATTGCCAAAATGAGGCAGAGGCCCATAAAATAACTGCAAGAGGTACATGAACTGTACTGGAGGCTTTAAAAAGAAGGTAAAATGTCTTTTAAAATAATTTTAATACTTTCAGGCTGTGGCAGAGAATGCTTTTTCAGGTTCACTGTACAATGTGATGGTGATTGATTTTCCAAATTATGTTTACAAGTGTTCTTTAGCAGTGACAGTTCCATCACACTGTGCTGTGGTACTCATGGGTAACTTCTGTCAGTGTAGATTTAGCTACTATTCTTGTGAAAAGGGAATTTTCCCTAATAGAGAAAGATGGGTTATTATTTTTTAAATATTCGTGAGGATGGCAGTGCTTTTAGTGGAACATGCTAGACTCTGTAAAATTTTAATCTAATCTGTTTATAGTGACAACTTTGGTTTGTTTTTTTACAAATTGTAGGTATTTGAACTTTTCACTTGAAATACAAAAAATTTTTTGAAAGCCGTTTGCTTACTCCTCTTCATCTTTGGATTTCTGCTTGAACGAAATAGTCTGCTGCTTTCTTCATTCACTGTTTGGGATGAATAAGTAAGGGAAGCCTTGAAAACACTTCATATAAAATTGAAGACTTCATATAAAATTGAAGATTTCTATTTCTGTGAGCTAATAATAGTTGAAGAAGCTTGTTTTGAGGATCTTTAATCAGAAAATTTTTGGAGCAACTCTAGTCACGACAGTCACAGAATTGTTTGATGGAAGGCTGCTCACCAGTTTGTATTCATTTTGGGGTGGTTATTAGCAAACTAATAACTCTGGCTGCTCTTTTGAAATTTCCTGTCATTTCATCATTGTTCTGGAAACAGATGAACAAATATCTTTCTCAGGTGTTAAGAGACAATTGGGTGCTTTGGCTTCTCCTGTGTCACGTGGATGGACTTTGTATGGGTCCCTACTGCGATGTCCTTCCCAGAACCAATACAAGTAAACAGGTGCCTTGTACCAGTGCGTTGTGTTTGTCCCTCTGGTGGAGGTTACCCGAGCAGCAGCTGGAGAATGGGCTCATGGCTGTGCTTTGCTGGTCTGGATCTGGAGCCCGGGTGCTTTGTCACAGCCCTGCTGTGGAATGAGGGCTGCCTGTCTCCTTTGTGTTGATGCCACCAGTGAGAATAAATTGTTACGCCTTGTAAAGTTGCAAGAGGCACTGCACGTCTGCAATGGTGTAACACTGTTGTAGGTAGCTTGAGCTGATCTGTCTCTGGAGCCAGGCTATCCCTGAAGCTGGAGCAGAAGCTCTTTGTTTGCTTCCCCTGTTCTGCAGGGCTTTTTTATTCAGTGAAAGATCCCAGCAGCAAGTAGCCAAGTCAAGCTATAGAGCAGAAAAGATGGAGGCAGGATCTCTCAGTCACAAGGATGCCAAACCAGGTGACATCAAAAAGCTGGTAAAACTTACAGGTGTATGACAAGGACTAGTAGAAGTAGAATGCTGGATCTTTTAGGATATTAATCTATTTTATGATCTCCCTTTTATAAACAAAGCTGTATAACAAAGTGCTCCAGGGTCCTTTCAGATGAAAAGCATTTGATAATGGTGCCTTTATGTGTTACCTCTTGTCTGGGCATGTGAATTCGTTTATCACTGAAATGTTTTATTGCAACTACTCTGTTCTTGCCCACGTGTGCTGTGAAACCATTTCAATGTCATAGTTATTTATTTTAGATCATTTTTAAAGTTTCCTATTGAGGCCTCTATGGCCTGAATTAAAGCATTAGAAGGAAATCTCTCCATAAAGCTGCCAAATAAAAGACATATCTAGGTGAGATTAAAAATAAATAAATAAACACATACAGAAAAATCAGGCAAGAGGTCTGTTGCGCTTGTCCTTGTGCAAACCACCCACAATGGGATTAGTTCCTAGCTGCTGAAAGAAATGGAGAAAATATGGGTAGCAGATAAAAGAGCATAGGGAGGGGATGCAAAATAGACAAAAATAGCTCAGTTGAAATAAACAGGTCTTGCAGAAAAGGACAAAAGAAGTGCATGCTGAAATGCTGACACAAAAATGTGAATTGTTATACAGGAGTGGAACTCATGGTGCAGTTGGGCATCCTGGGCCTGGATCTGATCAGAGCAGGTGGGTGTGCAGACTGCAGGCTGCAGTTTGGTTTTGCGTGGCCCTTTGAACCAGCCCATGGGTGGCCAGCTGCAGAAAAGGAGACGGCAGTGCTGATACAAGTAAGAAAGCTGCTTTCCTGAAATGTCAGTTTGCTTGGAATAGGACCCTTATCCACCCATTAGCACAGAATACTCCAGTAGTTCACTGTTTTGTGGGATGAAGCCCAGAAGTGTAAGAACCTGCATCCTTTTGAGGTTTTGGAGATGTTACTGGCCTGGGTGATATCTTCTTGCTGTCTTTCCCAAGGAAAGCCTTTTGGACCATAAAAATGCTATAAGCAGATGAAGATCAACCACAAGGGCTTATTTAAAACATCCTGGTTTTTGTAGGTTTCTCCATAAATGGATCTTCCTTGTTATAGAATAATTTAAATGAAATCTGTGTTGTGGCCATGTTTGTTATCTGAACTGTAATCCTTTACCTGTGCCAAATTATTGTCTGCAGACAGGTTAAATTATTGAGGGCAGAAGTTTGTAACATGACTGAGTACTTTGGAAGGGTCCATCCATGCTCTCAGCTCTAAACTGCAAAACAAGGACACCCTGTGCATCATGCTGTGGTTTTCTTATACCTTCTGGCAACCTGTGGTTGGTTTCTGCTTTGCATGGCTGCCACTTCATGGTGACATTATTGATGGGGTTTTTTCCAAATGGCCCACAGACCTTTGTTTAAATGGTACAAATAAACAAATGATGATGGTAGTAGCAATAATAATAATAACAATAACAACCATCATCAGCATCTTTAATTTCACTGCTGCTTTTTCTCAGGTAACATTTCTGTGATTTCCTCTTTCTGCCCCCGTACAATTTCTCTCTTTTTCTTTAAAAATATTTTAATAATTAAGTTACCATATTTTGCCTTTTCTTTTGTTTGTTTTGTATCTCTTTATGTGAAATCAGTGTTTGTGAAAAGCTAGAAAGTGACTGTTCTGATGGATAATCAGAGAGATACCGGTTAGACTGGATATGCCAGAAATGTGACAACTGCAAGAATTTTTTCAGCCTTTCAGGTTTATACTCACCTGTTGCCAGCAGTCCTGGTGCAATCCCCAGTGCCACTGCAGGGGTGGCTTCTATGTGGCATTCCCTGTACACTGAAATCAGGAGCACATGTATGTTGTCTTCTAAGTGAAGGATTTCAGTTGTTACTGTCCTGTAAGAGTGGAACCAAAGGCAGTCTGCAGGTGATTAGAAAGATGCCATGAATTCTTACCTACAGAGTCTTGTATAAATGGGAGAATTGTAAACCATCTGGTTTATGACCAGTATCCAAGGGTTGTTACATACAGTGTGGCTGAAGGTTTATAAAGTAGGGAGACATTGCAGATTTCAGTTTCTCCTTACTAACGTGTGTTTGGTGTTTGTAAGTTAAAATTTACAAAATTAAAATGTACATTAATTGAAATAGCTAAAAAGCAGAGTAATAATTTGTGTTGTATCAAGCAGAGCTCTGACTCTGTTGAAGTTTTCTTGGACACTGCAGTTGTCTTTGTCAGTCCAAACTTGGCATACCTGTGTGAAGCATTCTCTTTGTCATAGCTTTAAGTGGATCCACTGATGGATGCTGTGCCCAGATATTCAGGGGTGCAGGTGAAAGGAGTGTGACCAAAGAAGTCTGTTTACACCCTTGTACATAATCTGCTGCTTTGCACTTCTCAATTCATAGTATTCATTGGTGTACTGTCAGACTTCTGACAGAAGTCAGTAATGCTGGTCTACTGTAGTGCTGGTTTTATGGTTGTGATGAAACAATCATCTGGACTTCCTGAGAAGGTGCTGTTTAAAAAAATGGAATAATTTTTTATTTTTTTAAATCTGTCCATTAACCATGCTTGAATTTTGCTTTTCTGTTTTCCTAGTATTTTTCATTTTGAAATTAAACTCTTCAGCTTTACCTCATTCTTAGTGCTACTTTGTCTGGCTCATCTGACTCCTTGTCTTAATTACATCTGCTCCAAACCCCATCTGTATTTCTGAAATGGCTCAGTCCTACTTTCTGTGTTTAAGTACCCTCTGTTTAATTGTTTGGGCCAGAGGTTTCTGCCTGAACTTTATGGTGTTAAGACAATTTAATGAGTTCCACAAGGTCTTCAGGTGTTCATTGCAATTGTGATTTGAGCATTTGGTTTGGTAAAGCTCTATGCTGATGTGTTACAGAAACAGAAGTATGTTAAGCTGCCTGTGTTGTTATACTAGCTTGCTTGCAGATACGCTGCTCAATGTCCTTAAAATGTCCCTTGGCAGAATTTTAACTTGTTATGTAGATGAACTTTTGACGTGATGAGAAGATAGAAGGTACTTAAAAATTCAAATCCTGACCTTTTGAAAACAGAAGTGAAAAAGAAATACAGAGCAGATTTTGCCAGAGGCAGCGAGAGAGAGAAAAAAAAGGTTAAAGTTGGCTCTGGCAATTTTTAGAATTGATTTAGAATTGACCGTAAAATAGAACTAATAATATAATTAATTGTCACTTGTTTGAAATGGGACAGCATGAAGTTTTACATGTTGAAGGCTTTGTCCACAGTGGTTAATAGCATCCATAGAGTATCAGATCAAACATTCAGATGGCACGGTGTCCTGTCTCTGCCAGTGACTGGTAGTCAACACACAGGAAAGAATTTAAGCACCAGTAAGCTCATAATTATGCTTTTGTGATGCAGATCCAGGAGTCTGCAGCTCAGGAGCTCTCTGGGCCAGGTACACAGGTCTTGTTCTTACGACTTCCTTTTGTGAATTTGCCTTACTGCTATTTGCATCAAGTGTAAAATTTTGACCCATTCTATGTAGTGAATTGTACAATTTACCTATGGGGTCTGTGGAAAAAGTATTTCTTTTGTTGTTTGAATATCCATACTTCAGATTTTGTTCAACGCTCTTTTTTTCTTCTGCACTGGAAAAGGTCGTAACAGTTGTTAATTATTTATTCCATGGCACTCCAGTAACTTATTTTCCTGATTTGAATCATGCCAGTCTGTTGCTCATACAGAATGTAATGTACCCTACATCTGAGTCATGTGTTTTTTTCCCTAATCTGAGTGTTTTGAAGTTGATTTATATACATTTTGAGACTAGAGGAACAACAGCTACAGTGATGTAATGGTGGTCTCTTTTTTTCTCCCCCACCTCCTTACAGTTGCTAACGAAGGCCAATGTAATAGTGTCAGTTGCCACTTGTTATAGTTAGGGCTGATGTGTTTCTTTGAAAGAAAGCCTAGTGGGGAACATTTTGACTGGTGACAGATAGAGGACATGACATGGGCTCCCAGTACAATTCCTGCTTCTTTGTTCTGTGTAATGTTTGTCAAAACAGTGGTGATGAATGATGATACATATTTATTTTATTTTCAGCGTGAAGGATGGCTGCATTCAGCATGCACATAGGCAGATAAGAGAAGTTGAACAGCTTCAAAAGCCGTGTCAGTTAGTCTGTCAAAATCATGTTGGCAGACCTGGAGTCCTGTATGTACAGATGGGACCTGAAAGTGACATCTGTTTGCTCATGGGGGTAAAGGGAGCTTGATTTGACCAGATTACTGCAGAGAACAGCTGACTTGCTGGGCTGTGACCACATATTCACATGTCTCATAAGAGGCTTGCACTAAATATATATTTTTTCCTTTTCTTTTATTTTTATTTTCCCTGCAAGCCATGTTTCTCTCTTGGAGATGTGCACCATGGCCTCTCTGGGGCACCAGCTGTCTTTGTTGCTGTGGCCCTGCCCCTGGGGTCCAGCTGAGCCTCTCACTGCAGGGGAGCTTCACGTGAGGGGTGAACAGGCAGGAAAGCTGCTGTCACAGTTTACCTTTGCTTGTGCTCTGAAGGGCCTGCAGGGAAGCCAACAGAGGAACAGAGGCCGCTTTTCCATGTAGTGGAGGTATGGTAGGAGACCACAAAGCAAGCAGGTCGCAGACTGTGAGCCCGTGTTCCTGAGCCTTCCTAGGGACCTGAATTCTTAGTGGGTTTTGTGTTGAGGAGATGTGTGTCTGTGCTCAGGAAATCCATCCTACATCCCTTGGAGAAATCTTATTAAGTGGCATCAAGCCTTGAAGCTAAAGCAAAGTTACTTACCTGTAACTTTGGCTAGAAGATCAGGGTTTTCTTGTTATGCACTTGTCAATTCAGAGCTGCCACGTTAATAGAAATACATCTATTTGAAATGTTGGGAGATTCTTCTTTCTGGCATCTGTAGCCTTTATTTATTTAATGTTGTCATATAATCAGTTATCTGTATCTTTTACTTCTGTCATAAGAAATAAGATCATCGTTATTTATTGTAAGATGTGAGCACTAAAAGCTTTGTGCATGTAGGCAGTATATTTGATTTATCTCTCTTGACTGGATAACAGGTATGAGTTACTTTGCTGGGCATGATCCATGGTAATACTGATGTACTGAAGTAGTGATCTGTTTTGTGGCGATTGGTTTTTGTGATTGCCTTTCTCAGATGTCATGTGTTGAGGGAAAGACTTGTGGGTTTTATTAGAGGTGTCCACTTTCCTGGCTTTTGATCATGCTGTGTGCAGTGCATACTGTGATCTCATCTAGCAGATCACTTAATTCAGTAACATTTGTCCTCCTGGAAAACTATGAGCATTTTTTAAAGTTTTTTTTTAAGTTTTAGCAAGGAGGGCACTAAATGTTCAGTACCTGTGTTGTTGAATGTAGTAAAGTAGATGCAACTTAATGAGCATGTTTCCTCGAGAAGATGTTAAAATGCGAAGAGTAGGTGAAGGACACAGGCACCTACAAACTACAAGGGAATGTACACAGGAACAAAATTGCTGTAAGATAAAGATTTGTAAAGAACAGAAAAAACTAAGACACAAAACTAGTTAAAGGCCTAAAGTATTTAAAGAGCCATTGTATTGGGAAATGGAAAAAGAGAAATTTTGCAAGGGAATGCAAACATTAACATAAATTAAGTTCTCACAGCATAATAACTACCTAAAATGTTCTTTAAAATGTCAGAGGCATTTATTTTTATTGTCCCCTAAGTCCTTGTAAATCCTGGGTTGTTTTTTTTTCTGGTTTTTTTTTGTTTTTTTGTTTTTTTTTTTTTTTTTTTTTTTTGTCTGAGTAGGGAGTTGAGCCCAGAGGTGATGGGCTCAAACTGAAAGAAAGTTCCCTCTAAATGTCAGGAAATTCTATTTTACTGGGAGGGTGCCTGAGCTCTGGGACAAGTCACCCCAAGAGTTTAACCTTGACATAGTCGAAAGCCACCTGGGCATGGTCCTGGGCAGCTCAGTCTAGGTGACCTTTCTTGAGCTCGAGCTTGGGCCAAATAACCTCCAGAGGTCCCTTCCAACCTCAGCTGTGCTGTGATTCTGCAAAAATAGTCCTTTAATTTTAAAAAGGAACATTTTATTGCTATTTGCGTATGAAATGCTCAGCCAGCATAGTAGATACTTGTAAAATGTAGATAAACTTGTAGATATTAAAATGAGCTTTCCAACCAAATAAATGGTTGGAATTTATTTCAGTGATAAATGGGGGCAAAAGGTAAGCTTCAGAGCAGTGTGATCTCAGGGTTTTATGTTCTCTAGCTGCAGAAGGGAGGTTTTGCATAGCACTGTTGATTAAACATCTTAGTATGGAGGATAATATTCAGAAACACCCTTGCTGGGCCCTTGTTAGCAGCACTGAGTATTCAGTGTTTATGACTCACTAGGATGCTTACTCATGTATTCTTGGGTGAGATCAAAAGCCTTTTGTTTGAGAAATTATTTTTTTAAAGTAGAAATCCAAAATTAATGGAGACATTAATTGCCAACCAAATCTGATTGTTGGGCAGGGCATCATGTGTAAATCCATTGGCATCAGTGCTTGATCTAAAATTATTATGACATTGACACTAAAATATGAAGCACTGGCATTTTAAGATGACTCATTTTAGGATGAAATACTCTTTTCAAATCAATCCTTCAGTCTGAGCTGCGGGCTAGGAGAAGGTTTTTTGCTTTTGATAAGAGATATGAAAAAATATTGGTTGAAGATTTACTGAGGGACAGAAATGTTGCAGGCATGCAAAGTTAGCCAAGGTAAAGCCCTTTAGAGAGGACTGTAGAGGAAAAGCCTGCTTTCAAAGGCACAAAGTACCATATGTGATCCAAGACAGATACAAGCTAACTGGCTGACTGTACCACGTTTTTTCTGAGGCTCGGCTTGAAAAGCAGAGAAGTAACTTCCAGTTGAAGGAAATTTTGTGTCTGCTTCTTCCAACTTCATTCTATGACTTGCATTATTATTATCAATGTACCTTCAGCTGAATTGCAACTTTCTGAAGCGATACAGTATTTTTTAATTCTAGTTAGATCACATTTTCATTGCTTTCAGTGTGAAAGATGTGGAAGTGTAAAGTGTTGTATCTTTGGACCACTAGGAGTAATTTATTTACTTGCATTAATTTGTGCTCCCAGTTCCATTCTCCCTGTGATTTCCCTTTATCTTCATATCTACATCTTATGTTGCTGGGGATAGATGGCTTCGCTGGGAAGAAAGCTGAATATTTCATAATTTTTATCAGATTCACTAATGACTATTTGTGATCCTAGTTTCCATAAGGGATGCATTCATATTTTTCTCAGGTTTTTTCCTTTTTTTGAGAGTATTCAAAGCTTCACGTTGTTTCCCTATGCCGAAATCTAAACTTTAGTATTTATTTACTTTTTTTTTCTGAATGGCAAAACTGATTTTTTTATTACTTAAAAAAAACCCTTACCTAATATGAAATGCTGTCTTAGCTCCCTGATATGTGACACCGCAGTAATCAAATATATTGTGTTTCATTCTCCATATCAGAGATTTACATAACACTTCAGTCTTCTGTGACTGTGGAGTTTAATAAAATTTAGATTGCATCTTTGCTTTGATATAGAGGTTATTTTTTTCAAGATACTGGATTTTTCCTCTTACAGTTATGTGGAGAGGAACTATAACTGATGGATGCAAATCCATCTGCAGTTCAGCTCATTCTCTTGCCTGCTACAAGGTAAATTTGATTTTTATGGAGCAACTTGAAATAATACTTTAATAAGAAAGAATGGTTAAGTTTATGAAAAGGATATTGCATTTTGCTGTCTTAAAAACAGACTTTGCCTTTGTAGATCTCCTTGAAAGAAAGAAAACGCCATGGAAACAGAAGGTTGTCTTAATATTGGGGGGGGGAAAAAAGGCAGCATTGGGTTAAGCAATGTCTTGGTTTCTATTCAGTAGGCCTATTTGGATTTCAGCATTTATGGGAAAAGGTGCTGTTTACAGTTTTTAAAAGTTAAACCATCCAGTTGTAGATTCTGTACTGGTTCATAAATGGAAATTATTCAAAAAGTTAAATGCGAGTAAAACCGGTCAGTTGGGTTTAAATTGCTTCAGTCAGTAGAAAAAAGTAAATGTTTCTGGAACTCTGACATATGTTTGCTTGAAAAAAAAATCTGTGATAATAATAATGTCCATTTAGCAGAAGCTATTCACAGCAGGAACTTCACTTTAGAAGTCTGTGGCAAGCACCATGTAGTTAAATGGTTGGGCTTGCTGGGGGAAGCATACAGGATGCTGGCTCTGGCTGCTGTGCAATGCAGCAGTGCAGCGTTTTGGGTGTGCTGAAAGGAAGGAGATAGGAGAACCCAGCAGAGGGAGAAAGGAGGTTAAAGCAGAAGCGCTCACTCCAATAATAATGAAAAAGAAAATATCCTGCAAGACCCCTCTTCTCTGTGTCTCTCCTCCTATTTGATGGTATTGAGTAGTGTTTGAACCAGAGCAGGAAACAGCTTTTCTTTTCAGCTGATGTCTTCCAGGAATTTCCAGTAGAGAGTAAATAGATGTGTTCAAGACTGGGACTGCATGATTCTTTTTATAAGCAGATACTATTTTTGTTATTGATCTATTTATAATGCTTTACTTTTTTAGTCCACTGGAAAAAAGCTTGTTTTTCGTATGAGCATCTTTTGGTCCTCACATTTTCCATGCCTTGGGAAGCTTGTGCTGAGTTTTTTCGGAAGTTAGGGTTTTTTAAAATAGTTTTTTAAAATTGATGGGTAACTTCAAGCCGCACTGACTTCTAGTTAGGTGATCAAGCTGTTTGGTTGTTAAAAGGCTTAATTTTAGGTGACTTTAGTTTTCTTCAAAGATCTGTGATAGCTGGCACTGTTCAGTTCTCTCATTATTTGTAGAACTCTGCTATTGAATGTTCTTTTCTAGGAGTCCAGTGGGAAAAAAACAAATAAACCGCTCTGTTTTTTTGCAAACACTATAGAAATTGTTGAAAAAGAAAAAAAAAAAGATTGAAAGCTGCGAAAGTCAATAAGCTAATGTAATCTTCTGAAGAAAGAATGTAGATGTACTCTGCAGGTTGTAATTTTCATAAAAACAATTAATTTGGTTCTAGTACTATTAGTATGTCAGTGCTATGAGTTCTTTTAATCATCATGTCAGTGTTTGCATCATGAGTTGGAAGAATTGAATAGTTCAAGACTGTAGTAATGCAAAGAAACAGGACAGTGCATCGTCAAATTTGGCCACCAGCAGGTCACAGACTGTAGTACCAACTTCACTGCAGAATTCAATAACTTGGAAATTGATCACACGAGTTGTATCAGATAAAAATTCTCTTGTGGTTAAAAAATGTCCACTCCTTTTGTCTCGGGTGTTGCAAGCTTGTGTTTCCTTGAGGAAATGAAAATTGTAAGTCCTAGCGATGTTTTTTCCTACCTCTCAGTAAGTATCTAATGGAAACATCATGATAATCTGTAATTGCTTCAAAGTAGCACTTTGCTACTAGTGAAATACTAAGCCTTTCACATGTAGCTGTCAGGAGAAATGCAGAAGCCTACTTGATACAGAATAATTGGTTGGAGTTAATGGGACCTGAAGGCGATCTGCTTGTAACTGTGTGCAGTGATAACCAGAAGCTCCACTCCCAGTGTTGTCTTCCTCATACTGTCAGAAGTCTTTTTAAGGGTCCATTATTGTTCTAATGAAGGACTGCAGATATTTCACAAAATCAATTATTTCAGTCTTTTCCTCTGGGCAAAGGGAAATTGAAGTAGTGTTTCATGTGATTGCTGAATTGCTACCAAAAGTGCCCCAAAATCAATCCTTTGTGTGAGAAGATGTCTCAACACATGCTGCTTTTTTCGACTTGTATGTGGATTGTGGAGAGATCAAAATATGAGTGCAATGCAGCTGAGTTACACTTTTTAAACATAGTGGGAAAATCACCTAAATCATCTGAAATTTGTAAAAAGTTAATGCATTTGGGTTGGGTTATGAAAAAGAAAATCTTGTCTGCATAATAGATGTTCTTGGAAGTATATGTTTACATGAATCTGTAGGTTTGTTTTATATGTTGCCTATTTTTTTAGCTTAGAACAGGTACAGGGAATGTCATCCACAATATTTTCAGGCTTTAAGGCACTTTCTAAAGGAAGAAAGTAAATTATTAAATCTAAACACAGAACTAATTGGTGAGGAGCTTGGTGAAAATCTATTTAGTTTTGGTGATCCTCCTTAAACTTGATTTCTATTCTGCCGTTAGGGTAACACTACTAACATGCATTTTAATAATGTTAAGTAAGTTATTTATTTTGTAGTGTTAACTTGATAGTATTTCTGTGGATTTCTATTGCTTATGGATTGGTTGTGGTTCTTTTTTCTTTTTCAGCCTAGCAATAGGGGATTACTTCAGAGCCTGTCACCACTGATTCATATTCAAGCCATATGACAGCCAAGCTGAATGCTGGGCTGAGAGTGCAGCTCTGTAGCAGTTCCAGCTCCTGCAGTCCCAGGCAGGCAGATTGAGAAAAAGAGCCAAATTTTCCTCTCAGGAAAACTACAGGCACATCAGTGAAACCACTGGGATTGACGGCTGCTTAATAGTTCTGTAAATCAGATTAACTATCTATGCCTCTTTTTTGGCTATGCTAAACTGGCCACTTCTGCAGAGTCTGTGCAGTGACAGTTGCCATGGATAAAATAATTACATAATTTTTTTCTACTTTTCTTGACATACAGTGCCCAAGCAAGACACAAAAATTGGATTCAGAGCCCCAGGAAATATGTCAGCCCTCCAGATGCTCAATGAAAACAATTAAAATTCCCTTCTGATTACAATAGAATCAGTCATGTTTTTAGCTTCACAGTGAATAATGTATTTGTGAAAAAATGCATAGCCTTAAAAATTATTATGTAATAATTACTGTATATTAGGATTTTTCTTCATGAGGATGAGCTAGTAACAAAAGAAACATTGCTATATTTCTATGTAATGTTTTATTGCTTATAGCATATCAATGACAGATGGCAGTTGTCACTAATTATATTAGTAACAGAGGAAGCAGTCTAGAATGAGCTTCTTTTTTTTGTGTGTGTGTCTTGGTTATCTTTTATTCTGAGAGGAAAGTCCAATGCCCAAATAGTTTGGTGTATTGAAGTTGAAAGCATCTGTGCTGGTAAGCCACCTTCTCACTCATTAAAGGCTTTCATTTTACCTAAAGTAGGATTGTACTAGGCTGTTGCTTGGCATGTTGCACCTGTTCTAGTGTTGAAATGAGTGGGTACAATGTATTTTTAAAAGTGTGAAAGAACACTATGGCAGATAAAACACTGAGTGCCCAAATGTCACAAAATTTGTGACATTCAAAATTTGAATTAAATTTGTCTGTGGCACAGGTTTCTACTTTATGCACGGGCTTCATGAACAAGTCTTTAACTACACAATCATATAGTGGGATTTCCTCTTTCCTACAGCAGAAGACCTAGCCTGCTTGCTTTTACTGTGGAAGCCTCCAAAAACAGCTTGGCATTATCACTTCTTTTAATAGTTGGTGCTCAAGTGTAAAAATACTTCAGAAAGCCTGGGGAGGAGAAGTACCAACCTATGTTAAATGTTTGTCACTGCCAGTTGTCTGTGATAGTACAGGATCCCTGGAAAACTGTTTAAAAATTAGTATTTAAATCCCTGACCAGCATGCAGTAAAAGGTTTGCTAATAAGGTTTAAAAGTTAGGAGAGTTGTAGCACATTGCCTCAGAAATTTGTGTCAGGAGTTTTACAGCTGTAAAGAACAATGCCTATTTTACATATCAAACAGAAAGGCACTAAAAAATACAAAACCAACTCTATATTATACTTATAGAAGCATAAATTTAGGAAGTGTAAGTACAGGTTAATGATGAAGAGTCAACCGGAGTAGGTGTTGAAGGATTAGAATTACATCGTTAGTAATGGACTGTAGTAGTAAATTCATAATGATAATAAAAATATGACAATATATACCAAGATACTGTAAGATATACCATATACACAATATAATATATAATAATGGTTCTGCACCAGACCTAGAGCTTGTTAACTCTGGGGAGGGTCAGATGAGCTGCCTTTTCTTCTCTTTCAGAGGTTGCTGTCTGTTTTACTTATTTGAATTATTGTGTGTATGAGCTGTTCACTGATTCTCTTTGGGTTTTGCTTAGCAGTTTGTGGGCTCTTCGGTCTTGTACACTGCAGAGATTAACCTGTAAAGTGCATCATGTGGATTTTATGTGGCAAGAATTGGGTTTTAAGGTGGCCTTGTGTTTAGTTCTGAATGCCATTTGAGGAAAAAAAGAGAAACACGAAGCCATAATGTATTTCAGAGGGAAGTAAGAAAGGAAGTGAAGGAAGGCTGTGTGTGGAAAGCAGTTTTATAGGAGCTGGGATCTTGGTTGCTCTGGCTGTCCACGGTAAAAGAAGTAATGAGCCTGTGTTGCTGCAGCCTAGAAAATTAGGGGGGCATGGATTAAAAATGCAAGAGCAGTTATCCAGTAAACTAAATTGCCAAGGGAGATAGTAGAATTGTTCATTTAAGCCCATGTCATCATGGGACAGATGAGCCTGTTGTCCATTAGAGTTGTTTTAGGACCAATGTCATTGTTTCTGAGATGTGACAGCAAAACAATTGGCTGAGGAGCTCTCTTAAAATTAAAATAAGAAACATGTCAAGTATCAGTTGTTTGATGGCTGTGGTAAACAACAAGTTCAGAATAAGATTCTATTGATTTAGGTGCTCTCATCTGAGCAGCATCTTTAGTGTCAGCTCAGCCAAGCAGGTCTGGCTTATAGAGGGAATGGAAATGCTTTGTTTTTTCCAGTTTCAATCTTAATATTTTTGGGGTTAGAGGAGACATTTTCTCAGTCATTTCCTTGCAGTGAATTGTTTCTGCTCTTCTCATTCACTGCTGGGTTTAAGGTTGTTCCTTTATGGCCAAGAAAGCTGCTCCCCATGTAGCGAGTGACCACGAGTTTTCAGCATTATCTGTAAAAGCTTGCCGGGGAGGATGACAGTCTTTCAAAAAGCAATAGCTGGTGATTTGGTACCAGCTGGTGATTTGGTGCACAGTCTTCGGTAAGTGACTGTTGTGGTCAGTCGCTTAATCTTTTTCTGGTTTTATTTTCCCTTTATAATGCATGAGTAATATTCATTCCCTTGTTGCACTCTTTTGTTCATATATAGATTTTAAACTTTTGAGATGCTTTATTGTGGAGTATTTGCACAAAATCTAGCACCGTGGGATCCTTTTCTTAGTTGCAGCCTTAGAGCACTATCATAAGTAGTGGCAGAAATAATAAGCTCCATTCCCTATTTATAAACCTCCAATAAGTAAGAGAGCTCTTTAGGTTGGTACTTAGTGTAAATTCCCACAGACTGCTGAAGGCTTTAATCAGGAAATTGTTATCATATGAACTCGAAAGAACAAAAGTTGAATTTATTAGAGAGTTACTTTTTCAACCATTTATTCCCAGTGCAAGCCCTCATTGAGATGAAAGTCATGTATAGAATGTGCACAATTAATTTAGGAGACTCTACAAAAATGTATTAAATACTGGGAGCTATACAGCCTGACATTAAGGAGAGAGTCCCCCAAACATGAGAAGTCCTGGAGTTAGTGTTAAGTTTCATGTATTTGGCTTTATTCTAAGCTCAGAAATTTAAAATGTATGAACTTCTGGTCCTCTATGATTGCTTTAGTGGTCAGAAAGCTATATCTGTAAATAATAGTGTTGTATTCCAGTTTAGATCAGGCTGACTAATTAAAACATATAGAAATCTGCATTTCCTATCAGTTTTCCCCCCAAGTTTATAGCCAGAGAACAAAAAGAAAGCCTTACATGTTGATTAGCAAAGTCTTTCTGTGTGACATTTTCATTCCCTATGGAGGATGGTGATTGTTTTGAAAGAAAGGGTCATCTTTCCTAAAACTAGATTGTATCATTCCCTTCTGGTGCATTGGGATGTGGCCATTCCTCTGCATTGGGGTTCTTAATGGAATTTTCTGCTACAGAGCAAAAGTCATCAGTCGCTGTTAATTTAGAAAGAGTGGGGGAAGATGACATAGTCATTTATCCTTAAACAGATAAATAGGCAGAATTTTTGAGTGATGCATGAGATTTCAGGAAGCTTTTAGAGTATGTGAGAGATTCTTACAGTGAGATCCCTTGGGACACAGGAATGATTTAAAGCAAGTTTTTCAGCATTTTACTAACCTATTCTTAATGTGATTTATATCTAGGCTTACCTCTGAGTTCTGCATTTTGTGCAAGTGTTGCTCTTGCAGATGTTGGTATATATGGTATTATTCATATGTAACTGTAACTGGATTTTTGGTTTACTTGGAAAGCCTTACAATATATAAAAATGGTATTTGGTATTTCTGCAGTATCAGATCAAAAACTAGATTTTTTTTTTTAAATAGATGTAAATGCTCTCCCTCCCTCCCGAACTTGAAATACTGCTTTTAGTGCCTGCTGAAACAAACCATGTTAGTAAACATTAAATTTTCTGATTATTAGCCCATTTTATAGACTCAGTTCTATAAATATGCTATTCACATTTTGTCTTACTTCATTACTAGCCTCATTTCTTAGTTTTAAAGACACAATCTCCTGCTGAGCTAAAATATAAGTTGTCTGGTGGATAAAATCTGTTAGGAAAGCACCTGGGTGGACCTTCAGTATATCTACTTATTTGAAAGACAGAGATAATCTGCTACAGAAATAAAAATAGCATCTGAATTATCCAGAGGAGTCAGAGAATGAAGCTACTGGATTAGGATACTGTTCATTTGTATGTAAATGTACTGTCTTTGTTCCTGAATTTGATCCTTAAGATTTGTTAATACGGGAGAGTAAGGGATGAAAACCATTCTTGAAATTGATCCACACAGAAGCACACTAGTTACTGCTGTGTGGCTAAATCATTATATACATGGAGGGGATTATCTGAAAAAAAAAAAAAAAATAAAAAATCTGTGCTTGAAAAAGCCAAACTGAATGCCTTGGGAGAGCAACGCACTGTATCTACAATTGCTGAGGCTAGTGATCCTCCATGACTTTAATCATATAATTATATTTGCTAGAAAGTTTCAGTGCCTAGAAAATCAAGTGGTAGATGCCTGCAGTTTACCAACTATCCATTGCTGTTTACCTGTGAGTAAACATTACTCAAATAAATGGAAATATTTTGTGGAAGGGTTTTTTGTTTGTTTGTTTTTGGTTAGCTTGTTTGTTTTCCCCAACTTGGGTACAGGTTTTTTTTCTGCAGAAAATTGAGAGAAAGAAAGCAGAGGGGAAAAAAAGAAAGGAAAAGAGACCTTCTTAGAGACTAAGACTTCAGCCAGACTTGCAAATTGTTATTTGCATATTTGAATCTTGTGGTAGCTCTGCGGCTGAGTTCAGTTACCTGCAGCTTAGCTCTCCCAGCTGAGTTCCGGTGCCATACCAGGCCATGCACTTCCAGGGCAATGCTAAGGTTGTCATTTAGAAACCTGGTGCCATGGAAATGTATCTATCCAATTAAGTTTACACACCTGGCTGTGAGCTTTATGTGGCATTCTGTCCATACCTAAAATTATACCGATTCAGATCTGCTGTCATGGTTGCTCATCATGTCATGAAAGAACAGTTCTGAATCTTTCTGTAGCAGGAAAAAATGGGGAAACAAAAATGAAGAAAACCAGAAATGCTTATTTGGAAAAGAAGCATGAATGTGAAATCAAAAAATGGAGAAGTAATGTTAGAATTAAGGCTGTTACTCTTTGTCAGATCTTCTTCTTTGTGTGTGTTATGGCTGTGTGCTTGCAGAGATAGTACATTTCATAGGTTTGTTCTTTGGGTCCTTTGCTCTTACCAGGACACATTTTGAGTGATGCAGTCAAACAGAGAAAAGTTGATAGATGATGGCTCCAGACTGACTCGGATGGGTGCAGTGGTGTGGCTCTGGATGCTTTCTGCCCCATTGGACAGGAACGCTCCAGTGCCTGTGGGCAGAGCAGCTGGAAGCAGGTGCACACGCCCGCAGTCCTGCTGTTCCAAAGGCAGGTTTTTCTACGGCCAGGAAATGTTCCATTCTTTCAGTTTAGCAATTTTTTTCCCTCTGAAATTATGTAACTTTTTTGAGTTGAATCTAATGTTCTTGAATGAGATTTTGGGAGAAATTATTTGCGTTGAGTTTTGGATGCATTGGATTATTTTGTCTTACAACACAGAATAATAAAAATACGTAATTAGGCAAATGACAAGAACTTTTAAGGAGTCGGCATTGCCTAATATTTGCATTATTATATGTTAGCTTAAACTTGCAGTCAACCTTCTTTTTGCTTAATCACACATAATCTGTCTAATTAATAGAATTTTTTGTATTTTCCCATGCAGTACTTGCAGTAGTCAGTCTCTGGACGTGCTTTTTGCATAGAGTTCATGCTTTGCTGATCTCTTTAAGTTACATGGTTATCGGTCCATAGCACTTGGTATAAAATTGAGAAAGGTCATCTGAAGATAATTGTCTTGAAGGAAGAAAGCATGCTATGTTTGTTTTTTGGGGTTTTTTTGGCTGGTGCACTTCACAGTCTGTCATCTCTTCCATTTGCATGACCTGTTTCCCACTTAATTTCATCTTTTACCTCCTGGCAAATAGCAGTATGCCTCAGCATAATGATGAGCAGCAGCAAAGGTAAAACCAAATATTTTTATATTCTTCCCTGCCTTCCAAATTTAGAACTGAAAATAGAAACTAGTTAATATCTGTAGTTCAGAAGGGTAATAAATAAACATGGTTTGGGGAAAAGACTGGATATGCTTCAACATTTTTCTATGTTGTGCTTTTCTGTAGTATGGAAAGATTTTTGAAAAATAATTTAGGAGTCATGCTGACAATAAAAAGATAAGCAGGAGGACAATTAGCTCCTGGAAACAATGTGTAGCTTTCATTTCACTAAAACTCCAGAGGCTCAACACTGAAATACACTGAACTGTTTGCAGGATGGAATGTGTGACGTCTAAAAACCAGCATAGTGCATGCAGAGTATTTGGAATCCATCAAGGTTTGGAATAACATCTTTAATGCACATATCTACCTACTGCTGTTTAATAATTCTGCCATCAGTGCCTGCTCTTCCTCCTCACTATTAAGTTAGCCCTCTAAATACCGCAGCAGAATCCTGTGTTTCCATTGTCACTTGGGTGATCAGATGCTGGAGGATGTTGCCCACAAAGGCAGCACAGTGTCCGTACTTGAGCGACTCAAAACCTGACTGGACACAGCCCTGAGTCAGAGCAGTGACTCCAGCTGACATTGTTCTCAGGAGAAACAAGATGATCTCCAGAGATCCCTTCCCACCTCAGTTCTGTGATGAGGTAGCAGAGAGGGATAGATTTTAATAAGAAGTGCTGGAAATGTTGAGTCATGCACAGACTGACTACAAGGGTGGCTGGGGTTGTGTAAGGGCATCTTAGAAAATGTTGGCTGATCATGGCCATGGATGTTTTTTTAAAAGTGTCTGCAGAACACCTGTAGAGCTAGTAATGCTAGTAAGTAATCAAAGGCAGGATGGGTGTGACAAGGATGTTATCTATAAAAATGATCAGCTTAGGTACAAACCCGAGTTAATAGAGGGTTTGGTAATTTTGCAGGTGCTTAAAGGTTTTGAAATTAAAGCATTGGTGCCAGATTGTCCATGGCTGGAATTTTTCACATACCAATCAGTGGTTTCATTCAAGTAAAAGATGATAAAAGGTTGTTTTAGCATTGCCTTAAGGATCAGCTGTTGGGGTGCTTTTTAGTTCTTTTTGTTTCCTTTTCCCTTCTGGAAAGCTTGAGGACGGCAGCAGAAGCAATACCTTATGTTCCGCTGACAGCGACGTTTGGGCAACACAGTGACCAGGACAGCTGGCTCTGCAGGGCCCAAAGATGGCTGGGGACACGAGCTGTGCCAGAACTGTCCTCAGCACAACTTCTCCCTGCTCTGGAGGGCCATGAAGTCATGGGGCAGAACTCTGAAGTTGTGTTTTCTTTCAGGCTGTTTCTTGGCCAGGAGTGCACAGACCTTTGATGATAGAACAGACCATTGTAAACATTCAGTCATATCTTCTATACTCTAGGCCTCGGGGCATCTTTCAATTATTGTATTAATGGCATTAGACATGGATTATCTGTTTTTAGGAGCTCGATGGATTGGCTGTAGTTTAGCCTGGTAATTACCATCACTGTTACACATCTCCTCCTAATGATTTTCTTGCTAGAATTTAACTTGTGATGGATTTTTGCGTGTATGGGAATGTTGAAATAAAAAGCTCAAGGACAAACTGTGGCAAAATAAACCGTACATTCAGGATTAAGTAATGGGTTAGAAAATGTTTTCAGGAAAATTAACTTTAGGAGGTAGATATGTAATTCTATAAGTGTTTAGTGTTTTTGTTCTTAGTGATGTAATTCCAAGGCTTAATGAAGAGATGTAGTCAAGAGTGAGGATGACAGTCATGACTGTGAGACAGAATATGGTCTCCTGTACAACGGTGCAAATTTAGTGGCTGATTACTGGCAAAAAGCAGGCTCCTGTCCCGTCCCCAAATATTTTCTCTTTTTTTTTTTTTTTTAATTGTTTTATTTATTTTTCACTTTTTTCCCAGCTTAGCCTTTGAAATAGGGGTTATGTGAATGCTAGGAGAAAAGGCAGGACAGGAACAGTTACTTTCTGGAGCAGCCTTCAGTTAGGCTCAGCAGTGTCATTCAGTCTGTGGGACCATAATGAGCCCTGGGAACTAAGGATCTGACTAGGAACAATATAGTTTCATCTTATAGCAAAGGTTTGAAAAATCTGTATTTTCTGAGTTTTCCATTCAAATTTAGGTGCATCAGCTTTAAAATACGAAATTGAGAATGCAGGATGTTACTGTATTAGGGCACTACTGTGGGAGTACATTGTTAGTGTGAAACATGCAGAGACATTGAAGTCACAAGATTGACATTGGCACGTCCATGATTTGATAACAACTCCTGAATAATACATGTGATGGGCACAGTCACTCACTGGTGTTGTGTGACTGACCTGGATGTGAGGAGAGGAAAAAGGGTTAGGGCAGCACGACACCAGAAATGTACTTTTTCCTTTTTGGCTTCCTGAGCCTATGTATCAGGAATTGGAAGGAAAAGGAGGAAAAGTGGGTGGTGCTTTGTCACCTTGTCTCACAAAATGGTTAAAATTACGGTATGTTTCTACAGTCACATCATGTTAAAGGCTGCTCTGTAACTAGGCTTTTTCTGAGGAAGCTGTTGACCTGAGTTGGACCTTACTGTTGAAGATAATGTAGGAGAGAAAAAAGCAATTTATTGCTATTTTTTGGTGTATATCCTGAAGTATTCCATATGTAACAGAATTCCTAGAGGTGCATAATCCTGTTTGTCCTTACTTTACTTATTGATTGCACTCTAGAACCAGGTAATTTGTGCTCTTTCAGACTTTCCTGAAAAGCAGACATTGCATGAAACATTTACAAAAAAAGAAATTTTTATTCTGGAATATTGTCCAGCCTGTATGTGAGTGCAGCCTATCAGAAATAAATAATTAAGAGTTTTATACACTGAAGGAAGAAATATTTCCCCTTTTCAGATCCTTAAAGTGTGTAATGTTCATATATGGTTGCATCTTATATAGTGGCATATAAGGCTTGGCAGTTCTGATATGAAAATGCATGGGATATTTTAACAATGAACACCGCCACTCCACCTCTCCAAGAAAAGCCAAAATCAAACCCCTTCATATTTGTGTGCATGAACATGAAACATTTAGTTATGTGTATGCTTATAATGGGATAGAGTGACTATAGTGGTTTCCTTTGTGTCTGATTATATTTCTGAAAAAAGCCCTTCCACTCCAACACCTATATTTGAATGGGAAAAAGCCTCATTCAAGTCTGTAACTACACGGATTCACAGAATAATCGAGTTTCAAGGGACCTCTGGAGATTGTTTAGTCCAACCCCTGTGCTCAAAGCAGTGTCAGCTGGGGCAGACCAGCACTGTGTCCAGTTGGATTTTGAGCATCTCCAAGAATTGTGACTCTGCAACTTCCCTGAATCCAAATAGCACAGTGTGTGGCACAAAACATTGAATATGGGACAGGAAATGAGATGAAGAGCCAAGTTCTGTGATCCACTCTCCATGGAACCATTTCAGCATATACTTCAGTCTTACTACAGCAAACACAGTTAATTTTTGGGTGTAAGTGCAGTACTGAGCTACAGTCATTGGTAATGTTTATTTACATTTAATGGTGCTTTTGTTATTCTATTCCAGCACAGAAATCAGATGGACAATTGCCAGTTCTGCTGCCTTTATTCATGCCCTTTTCTTTTCCTAATAACAGGAAGGGCTACAATTGGGACCCAGGTACAACCATGTAACTCTGTGGGCTTTGGTTAGTTTTATTACTAGTGACTAGGAATATGTTTTCATTTTTATTACTGTAATATTAGATAGAGGTGTAGGATTTAATAATGTTTGCATATGTACAGATGCCATTTATTTAAAATGTATGCAGTAATATTTTTTATGTCATAAACCCTTTACATAAAGCCTTTGAAAAAGTAATAAGGCTGCAGCAGGCCTGTGCAATAATCTTGTCATCCTTAAATTATTTTTCTGAAGCACTGCCTCTCAAGCTGTCATGTGGGATACTTTAATCTCTTTTGCTGATGGCATTCACTGTGTGTGCTTCTAGGGCAGCCACAGGCAGACCTCTTTAGAAAAACAGATGAAGCAGTTTATATATAGCATTCCATTTATTCCTAATGAAATCAAATGGCCTTGTGGCCAGGACTTGGGTTAAAAAGAGCAGTTTATTGAGAATCTCTAAATAGGATAGAAAGGGTAACAAATGGTGCTGTATTCCCTGGCTAGTTGCCTTTTCAATATCACATGGAAAATTTCCCTCTGAAATGGAAAGAATTTACCACACCCTGTTTATGTAGAGGTGATTCAGTACTTCCTTGAAGATTTTATGAATAGTTAAAAAAAACCCAACAATAAAAAAGAAGGATATACTGCCTGTGGCGTTGGATGTCAGAGCTGGGACACCAGAGTAACTGACATGTAATATTTATCAAGTTTCACAGTGTCCCTTCCTAAGCAGATACGTCTGACTCAATGTTATTTTTAATTGAGATGAAAGGACAATTTTTAAAAAAAAAGAAGTTGCAATTCCATTGCAATTATGAATTTGGAGGGTAAACCTGAGACTTGTTTGTATAACTGCAGGGCCACAAAGACCTACTGACCCGAAAGCCTGCTTTATCTGTCAGTGCCTGCACGGTGCCCAGGTGTGTAAGATCAGACACATTTACAAATATTGGTGTTGATATGCTGCACTCACCAACTATAAGCAGTGCTTTTCTGTGGAAAGACATTTAGAGTTAGTATTACCCCACGGCCATTAGCTGGAAGAGATTCTGGAAGGTATAGCAGTGTTTCTTAGAATGATGCATGAAATTCAAACTAATGAAGTTGTCATATATTCACCTCATTGGCTGTACTTCTGTCTTGATAGTACAGGGTCTAAGTTTGCTACTTGTAACTGCAATATTGGCATTCCAACTGAATTGTCTGCTTGAAAAGTTTGTTCTTCTAATCGGCTTCTATTATAATACAATTCTTTAGAGTTCAATTTGTTCTGTAATATGGCTTCATGGATTAAAAAACCTCTGAAACAGAGTAATTTTACATCTCTGTAAACGTTTGTGCTGATTTCAGCTAGGGTAGAGTTAATTTTCTTCACAGAACCTAGTATGGGGCTGTGTTTTGGATTTGTGTTGATCAGAGTTGACAATATAGAGATATTTTTGTTGTTACAGAACAGGACTTACACAGAGCCAGGGCCTTTTCTGCTTTTCATACTGCCACACTGGCAAGGAGGTTGGGGATGTATGGCAGTTTGGGAGGAGACACAAGTGGAACACAGACTGACCAAAGGGATATTCCAGACCATATGACATGGTGCTCAGTGTATAGAGTGGGGGGGAGAAGAAGGACACAGGGGATGTTTGAAGTGATGGCATTTGTGTTTCCAAGTCACCGCTATGTGTGATGGGGCCCCGCTGTGCTGGAGGCAGGTGAATGCCTACCTGCTCATGGGAAGCAGTGAATCCTTGTTCTGCTTTACTTGTGTGTTTGGTTTTTTCTTTCCCCATTAAATGATGTTTATCTTCACCCACAAGTTTTCTTCCTTTTACCTTTGCGGTTCTCCCTCTGATCCTGCTGGCTGGGGAGTGAGCAGGTGGCTGGCTGGGGTTAAGCCATGATGATGTTAAATTCCATCTTGTGTGTTTGTTGTCTGTCACACTTCCACTTAGCACCTGCCTGTATGCCTTTAAGCTAATTTCCTAGATAGGAATGCCTTTTCCTTTGATGCATTTCTCTGTACATTTTCTCCAGGTCACTACTGGTTTTCTACCTCTTTCTTCACTCTTTTCGTCTCTTCTGTTTTCTAGTACTTGGACACTTAGGTAATGTTAATCCTCAAGGGCCAATTGATTGAGACAGTTGACTCAGATTTCAATCAGGCTTGAGAGAGCACCTTCCTAGATGTGTGCCTAACTGTAATATGTGTAGTAACTGTAATAAGCCTGTAAAAGAAAATTGTATGAACTTTAGCATCTTGGTGGTGGCTATTATTTGAAATAAGTGGTAGTTATTATTTGAAAGCCACATTTTTCAAATGCTAAGAAAAATATATATTTTTAAAAGTATTTGAATTTGCAGGTTCTGGATGTTGAAGGTAACTTTTCATTGATCCAGCTGAGTGTTTTGGCAGTTATTGGAAAAAAGAAGTGTGTAGCAGATTGGTCTTTATTAGCTACTACAGGCAATCCAAATTTTAAGGTTGTAATATCAGAATTTCCTGAATGAAAAAAAATTAGATGCAAAGTTTTTAATTGATTTCAATAAGACTTATCTTTCAAATTTGATACATTTTTGTGCTAACTTAGGTTTGAACACAAGCTTCCTAGTCTTTAACAGCCAAAGGCAGAAGTGGCCTTGGTTTCAAGAAAGAAACAAAAGTATGGAGAATAGTAGAGCTCTTCTTTCAGCCTCAAGACACTGCTCTTTCTTTATTCTCAGCTCTTCAACCTCACTTTTCCAATGGTATTGCAGGTAGTATTCCGGAGATTTTATGTTTAGGACTTCTTTTAAAAACTGAAGGAGACCAACTGCAGAGAGCCAAGCCTGCTCTGTAGCCACACGTAAGCTCAGATTGTTCATCCCTTTCCTAGTCTGTAAAGCTTTAGTTCTCTCTTATATGTTGTTTTCCTTTGCTTGCCAACCCAGAAAGCCAGATATAAATATGAACAGTACACTGTGTCATGTGGAAGATACCGGTAAATACACCCACCAACCTGTAGAGATGGGGCTGGAGCCTAAGGATGATTACTTTGGAGTAATGGAATAAGATATCTTAGTGAAAACGAAAGGACTGCAGTTTTTATTTGTCCTTAATTTTCCTCCTAAACTTCCTGACAGTGTGTTTGTAAGCAGCTGGTTCCAGAGAGTTTTATGGCTCTGAGACTGTGCTCCTGGGCTGGGCTCAGCAGAGACCTCCATGTGCACTCCCACCATGTGATTTGTGCCCCATCGTTCACTTGGCCGGAGCCTGGCAGAGGCACTGCCATCCATCTGGGCCATTTAGCAGCTTTGACTGTGGTTGCTATTTTGGAGCTTTCAAATAGGCACCGATAACAAAAAGAAATTATTTTGTAGTTAATCATATGGTGCTGAAAAGCAAGTAAACCACTGAAATCATTACAAGAATCAAAATGTAGAGGAAGGAGAGGCGGGAGTACGAAAGTGAGAGAGACATACACCGATAAAAGAGAGGAAGTGTTAAATGGATGAATAAAGGTAAAGAAAATACATATGCTATAGGAACTTGAGTTTTAAAATAATATCAGTTTATATTGTAATGTCAGGGTTATACTTTATAGCTGGAACAAGAGCTCTGTCATAAATCCTGATTAACAACTTTTTGGTCTTCAAGAAATGGACTGAGGAATGACTCACTCTTCCTCAGAATTTATGTACTGTTATTGTTCATATAAGGATGTGTTGCCTGTTATACTCTTTGGAAATGAAGGTGTTTTCCCAAATATTTTGAATGCCATATTTACATCCCTAACCATAGTTTCCAGGGAGGAGGTCAGCACTGGCCTGTGCTTTGTTGGTCTGCTACCTTCCTTCCCAGGCATTCCTTTAACTTGCCTTATAATTCACATTAAGTCAGGTTAAGGTAAAAACAAATGTGATTTTATTTATAAAGTTTACTTTATACAATACAATATATAATGTACCCCATAGACGCAAAAAATGTAAAAGAAAACCAAACAATTGTCTGCCTATTAGGTTAAATCAGGGTATTCCCCTTAGCCTTCATGGAGTAGCTCACAGCTTGCTAGAAATTCATGCCCCCATGGCTGAGGAGATGTTTTACAAGGCAATCTCTGGTCTTGGATGTAGAGGTGGAATAGGGTTAAGGTTAAATATAAACTGCTAGACCCCAACCATTTTTTGCTGTTTACTGGGGTTTAATTTGTAGCTAAGTCTTTTTTTTCTTCTCTCTCATTCTTACACTTGTGTAAGAATTACTGATTCATAGTTTGTTCAGATATAGATGCCATCTGATCTGTTAAATAGGGTCACTTCTTTGAAATACAAGGATCTCTTTGGCTAGATTTCCCGTAATGCGGTATGCTGCCTCTTTGGTAAATGATTTTCTTGACTTGATTAAACTGTTACTAAAATGTTAATTCAATGAAGAGGAAAACCGTGGTTCTCATCTGCTAAGGAAACAGAAGAATCACTGTAGTGCCTTTTCATGCTCTAGATGTCATGAGCCTTAAGTTCAGCACCTTCATACAGTCACATAAACCAAGACTGAAGTAGATATTGCTGACTCTTGAATTAATCCACATATGACTCTATATGGACTGCTTTGGGGTAAAAAAGGACTTGAGATAGCTGTCTTTTTTTTTTTTTTATTCCCGCTCCTTAAAACAGTTTACCATTTTTCCCCTTGCTCCTTTTCCTGAAAGTCATAGATCTGAGTCTTCTCATGTGATGACGGTGAGAAGTTGGAATCCCATTATAGGCTTAGTTTCTCAGTCTGTGACATTGGACATTTTCTGATACAATAATGAGTCATTTCTGACTCTATTAGCATATGGCTAGAGCAGTGGGTCATGCACTTTCCTATAGTAAGCTTTTGTAATTAAGGGTGTGTCCTGGAGTGACTTTGTGATGCTGTATCCCCAGTCGTGTGTCTGTGCTGGGTGTTGAGTTCTGCATCTGTAAGACTGGCTCCAAGAGCAGAGCTGGGCAGAGGAGAAGTGCGGAGTTTGTTATCAGAAGCTGCACTCGCTCCCCCCACATCCTTCTCCTGGGCAGTGCTGTCTGCAGTGGACAGCTGGAGTGAGCTCTTCTTTGCATTTTAGTTAGTTTTTAGCTAGCTGAGGCAGAGAAGTTCCCTGGACGGTGGTTTTGTTCTTTCCTTGGAGCTGTTTTGAACCTGCTCTGGACTGAAAACCCAGAAAAGCACTGGGAGTTCCTACCTGTGGCCCACCAGGGCCTGGCCCGTGGCATTTTCCAGTGCTGGAGGGACTGAGCAACCCACGAGAGGGACTGTTCTGAGTTTGTCATCTCCTCACAGCAGCGAGAGGTTTTGTTGTTTAGTATTGTTAATTTTTGTGCTGGGGAGTGCTTTGCCTGTTAAATAAACAGGTTTCTTTTTCCACTTCTCTCCTAGGAAATCTTTTCCCGAACCAGCTGGGAGAGGGGCCGCTTGAATTTGCTTTCTAGAGGAACCCCTTTGGAGGTTTTCTCCCAAATTTGTCCAAACCAGGACAGGGTCCCAGGTTTTATTTTATGGACTGAAAATTATTAGAACATCAAAATTGGTTTCCATGGGCCTTGTAGGAGACATTGCATGAAAAATCTGGTGTCTTTGCACAGCTGTGTGATTGAATTCAGTAGGTTTGCCCTTTGCACTATGAAGGGAGTAATTCTCATGTTGCTATTTTTAATCTTGTACAAATCTTTTGATTTGCCATTGCCTTAACTTTTGTAGAGCTAATTAAAATTCCTTTTTTCAAGAAACCATTATAATAATTGAGTGGAATAAAAGGCCTGAAAAATGTATTGCCATCCTGAGCTATAAATGCACATGGAAATTTGAAGTGTCATGCATAGATCTGTAATCCTTCAGGGATAGCATTAGCCTTTGATGGGATCATTCAGTGAAACTGCAATGTGAACAGTTCTTTAAAATTAAGATAATGAGATTTTAAAATAGATTTTAAAATAGAATACAGTTAGTTTTAACCATTCTGACTGAACTGCTAAATTCCTGTTACCGGGTTTATTTTTACACCTATTGTTTGTCTTTAGCGAGCTTTAGAGAAGTCCCATTTCCTGGTGTTTCTTAGGTGCTTGGATGACTGCATTATGTGTGTATGTTCTAATATGCTCCCTATATTTGTCTTGTCATTTGGTGCTAACTTGAAGGAAAACAGGGGCATGCATGAAGCTTTGCTGAATGTTTTTGCTCTTTTGCTCAAAATCGGTGTGGAGAGAGTGGATGTTGATGAAGGAAAGCAGCTGCAGCTCTTGCTGTTCCCTTAGGAGGTATTCTGTGTTCCTAACAGTAATGCTGGAAGTCTGGCAGGACTTCTGCAGGTCAGCAAGGTTTCTCCTCTTTGAACTTGATTGTAGGCTGTCCTATAATAACCCCAGTGCACTGTCTTGTTAGTCATGGCAGCATTGCTGAGAGTCTGAAAAAAACTGCTCCTTACTTGAAAGATTGCTGGTTTTGTTTGTTTATTTTTCAGGCATACTGTTGGATGAATGACCTCCTGTGCCTCAGGAAAAAAGCACCGATATGGTTATTTGCTTAGTTTTGGAAAAGAAGAATCCAGCATTTTAATTTACATTTTGTCAATCCCAAGCCCCTCTACTAACTTCATCCATGTATTGGATTTTTTTGTATGTAACTTTTTTCCTGAGAGTTTTTGAGAGCAAAACACAGCCTATAATTTAATACCAGAAGGACCCCTCTGAAGTATTTATCTATGCCTTTAAAAGTAATTTACTTGCACTGAACTGTTAAATTGAGAGCTCTATTTGGCATAGCTTTAGTTTTTGATCTACAACCAACAAATGCTGGAAGTTATTTAATAGTTATGCAAAAAGCAAAGAATAAATCAACATCTGAATAATGTCCTCCTTTAATTACTTTTTGCTCTCATTTTATATTTTACATCAAATGAAGTGTTCCTTAGAGTAAGTCAGATTTTGATTAGTTAAATGGATTATTCATGATGAAAAAAAGTTTAATTGAAGTGTAATCAAACATCTTTGCATATATGTCAACAAATCCAGGCAATATTTTTTTTTTTCATCTAAGCAGGAATATCACAGCTCACAAGTTTTTGTCATGTATGTAGTTACTGAGTTCTCACTTGAGAACAAAACTTTCTTATTTTGGTATACAGTGGTTTTACATTGGCTGCTTACTAGAGGGGAACTGCTGGGGAAGAATGTGAGCAGGATTCAAAGCCTCTGATTTCTTGGTGCTTGGCAGGAACAGAGCCTTAAAAAAGAATACACTAGGTGATGTAACTGCATGGAATACTTAACCTGCACTGGGAGCATTATACTGATTTTTTTCAAAAGTGTTTCTTTCTCTCCACCAAATTTTTGCCAGAAACCAAGAGTCCTTGCCTCTTCTCAAGTTGTAGTTGTTAAGCTGTCAGGAGAGCAAAGCAAAGCAAAGTAATTTTCACGTCAGAAGGTTTTATTGTTAGATGGCTTTAAAAATTAATCTTTCTAAAGACAGAGTTGTACTGTAACAGTGAATAAACCAGATATTGCTATAGAAACTTTACTGAATATAATATAGAGAGATATGCTTTGGTACAGTTGCATTTAGCTTGGAAAATCCATATTGCAAGTTTTCTGTGCAGAGGATATATTTCAGGAGCAAAGCAGACGTGAGGTTGTTAGGTGTAGTGTGTGAATCACAGAGAGGAGTGGGTGCAGCAGACATGTCCTCTGCTGCTCCTTACAGTAAGTACAGCTTGAGTTAACAGCATAGATTTTGCTGGGAGGGGAATTTTATCTTAATGTCCTGAGTAAAGCAGCAAAGTACTCTCTTAGTTTAAGGGCTTGCGTGTTACTGAGATGATCTGACACCTCTTGTTAGACACTGTGCTTTACAGTGCTTACAGGTTTGTCAGCTGGGACCTCTTGGGCTGAAATTTTTATTACTTGTTTGGCTGGTTTCAAGATGATACTTTTTTTTCCTTTGAATACTTCCGTTATCTCTGTATCAAGGAATAGGGATTTCTGTCTCCATATTCCCCACGTTTTCTTTTAGACCCATATATAACTCCTTGAAATCTGAGGGAAGAAATTTAAATTTTAGCAGTTAAATATTCTCCTGGTCCAACTGTACATGCATCCACCCCACACAGTGACTCAGTGCAATGATGTCTGATGCTCCAGGGATGAGATTGGACTGTTTCTGCTTCAGCTGCTTCTGCTTTGAAACAACCAAACTGAGGGTAGAAATAGTGAAAACAGAGAGCAGGTGCAATTAAAGTGATGTGTACAACTTGAAGGCAGGAATGGTTGGGAGGAGAGAGCAGAATTCATGAGGGCGGGCTGTGGTGGGAGAAGACAAGTGGATTTGTCTGGAAAAGGAGACTTGGAAGGTGAGGAATGGCATTGCTGAAGGGGGGTTTGAAATGGAAAGCCCATTGAGGGGATTTGGAGTGGGAACTGTCAAAGGAGAAAGAGAAGAAATGGTTGAAGAACGGTGCTTCGCAAGGACATGAGGAAGAGAGACTAGAATGTGATTGTACAATGATTTGTGGTGGGGAAGAAATAGAGTGAGTTTGGATAGAAAGTGGCCAAGGAAATTTAAGCATGGTATGAAAAGGAAAACAGTGTTAAACATCATAGCCTGCCAGTGCCATGGTAAGCCCTGCATTCATGAGTCTCTTGTCAGTAAATATCTGTGAAGGCCACCAGTAAAATCTACCAGCAGCTGTACGGAGGTGGGGATCAGGGGTACAGCAGGCCGCTAACATGCAGTGTTAAAAATGAAAGAATTTAGGTAGTTCTTTTGACTTAGTGAGACACACAAGAACCTGAAAATACCAGCAGAATTATGACCACTTGATCCACTTGGTGCTATTTAAAGTCCAGCATTTTCCCTCAGCTGTGTCAGATCCTTCTTATTCTCACTGTAGAGTTAATGTAGGAACCGGCCACCCTGTTGGAGATGATAGTGGTTTGGGACTTCAGATGCACGGATTTAATTCCAAGTTGGCCACTCACAGGCTGTGTGATCTTGGACTAGCTAATTCACCAGAAGGTGCTTTATTTTCCCCATCAATAATTTGGGAATAATGATTTCTAACTTCCCTCTCTAGAGGCCATTGAGCTCCACGAGTGCCACAGTTCATGGAAGAGCTTGAGAAGTGCTGATTGTGCTATTAATGACAGTGTCTTTCTATCTGACTGGTGACTGTTTCCTTTTACTCTTTGGACCATTGTGTGACTGTATTAGGACAGAAATTGAGAAGAAAAAAAGGAACTGCTGGAAATAATAGGTATGGTGTATCAGGGATAGCTTTCTGTCCTATTATCCAGACTCGCTGCTCGGCCAAAACTGGATGCGTTTGTGTCTGCAGACTGGACTGACTCAGACTTCGTAGGGAGTCATTTCAAAGACACACAGACCTCCCTAATGACACTTGGTTTATATGAAATCATTCTGAAGAATCTGGCTTTATTAAGTAATTGTGAGCAAGTTGGACCCTGGCACTGAGTACTCGTTTTGTAGCTGTTGTGATACTGCTGCATGTGCTGTGATCTTTGGGCTGCCAGGATCAGGCAGCACCGCAGGAGCATGGACGGGTGAGAGGCAGGACTAGGAAGGGGGAAACTGTAGAATCACACAGTTATTGTCATACATTGTTAGGTGAATGTTGTAAGAACTCTGTGCAGCTGCTGATCTTTGAGCAAGAGAGCTTTTTTGTTTCCTGTTTATTCTTGCCCCTCTTACTACTCGCAGCTCTCTTCGAGCAGAGAAAGCACCTCAGTGCTGTACTGTAGATGATTCAGATGCTGATTTATGATGCGTATCTGTATGTATGAGTTTGGATTTGAATCCAAATGAGAATCTGTGTCGATGTCATAGGTATCTAGCACTGAGAAGCAATTGCCTTTCAGTGGTTTATGTGCTATATTTAGTAGCTTATGCATATTTCCAGCCCTTGTCATTCTGTCAGAGTTGTCACTGAGGAACATGCTCAGGTCAGAAAGTTTTTTTGTATCTCTTCTTGTTAGAGGAGAAGATGATACCATATGTAGCATACAGATCAAGAAAATGTCTCATTTACTACCAGTTCTTGAAGTGGCAATCAGTGCGTTGCTGCATCCACTGGAGTCTATGGAAGTAGTCAGGCTCAAAAGGCAATTGGCTGAGAAAGTGCAGAGTTAACTCTATGAAGGTCTTGCAGTAACACCACTTCTTCTATTAGATTAGAATCTTTTCTTCTTTCCTGCTCTTTTTGATTGTTGTTTTTGTTCTTGAAGTTTAGTGACATTTAACAAGGGCATGTAGTCATAGGACATGGGGGAATGGCTTTAAACTGGGAGAGGGTAGTTTAGATTGGATAACAGGAAGAAATTCTTTACTGTGAGGGTGGTGAGGCACTGGAACAGGTTGCCCAGGGAAGCTGTGGATGCCCCATCTCTGGAAGTGTTCAAGGCCAGTGTTCAAGGATGGTGCTCTCAGCGACCTGGTCTAGTGCAAGGTGTTCCTGCCCATGGCAGGGGGTTGGAACTAGATGGTCTTCAAGTTTTCTTCCAATCTCCAACCCCTCTAAGATTCTATGATGTTCATTCAGTCAAGGAGAGTGAGCCTGGCAGGAAGCCAGCAGATGGTAGACTGGCTCTGCAGCTCAGTATCTGTGCTGCTGCTTTGCTCTGAGGAGTTTCTGCAACTTTGGTCCTTAAGCAAGCCTCCAAACACTTCTGGCAAGTTGGTACAAGAGCAGATTAAAGTGCTTATATGTTCCATGTGGGAACAAGCCCAATTCAGCTGCTTTTGAAGCACCAGATGCTTGTGAACTTTAAAGGCTGATATTTTCCTCAACTGCAGTATTTCTTTTAAGCTCTTTCTTCAGTTGTTTCTGTCCTAGCTCTTCCTCTGTAACCTGTCCCCGTTAGGTAACAGAAGCCAAAACTTGGATAAAAGTATTTTGACAATCTTTTGTCTCAAATCTGTGTGGAAAGGTACAGATGCCAAATTTTTTTTTCAAGGAAACTTTCACAAAACATTATATTGGAAATATATTAAGTAAATATTTATTTTATGTTGCATTTCCATGTAGTGTAGCATTACCTTGAGAGAGATGTTGTCTTTGTGCCGTGTGACACAGTTTTTCCTTACAAGCCTGGCTCTGGGGCTAAACCCTTTTCATACAATGTGCCAGTGGTTATGCTTAGGAGTCTTAAAAAAACTCCCTGGCAAGTTGATATCCTTGCTTATATGATACTTACCTGTTGTCATAATATTTGCCTCTATGCACTGCAGACTGAAAATAGTCCCTTAAGCCACTCCAGATTGTTCAGTCCAGTACTGTAGAGTGGTGGTCTTTCTACATTGACCTCTCTTTAGAAAAAAAAAAAAAATTAATCACCTCTGCTCATCTATTTTCAGAAGAGTGTGGCTGTAATTCCTGAATGCTCTTCATGATTCCCCAGTTGAGAATTTCTGTCCTAAAATAAGTACCTTCAGTGTCTGCCATTATCAGTCATGGAATACCTTAACCTAGTGAACAAAATACAGTACTGTAAATTGTGGTTAATATCATGCAGTGATGATATGGACACCAAAATGTAGCTAGTGTATGCTTCAGGAATAGAGAATGTAATTAGAAAAGATGATTTAACTGCGTTGGATTTTTTTTTTAACAAGAGAATTAAAATAATCAAGAATGTTAATGAAGTAATCGTAGTCTGTGGTCTATGGGAGCCTTTTAATCTCTCTTTCTGTTCTTAAGAGTAGCATTGCTGTGTCCTTAGTGTAGTGACTGTAGATTCAAGATTTTGAAAAGAAGGGTTTGTCAATTTTACCCTCATTTCTGGAGCTTGTTTCTCATTTTGCTGGATTGTGATAAAAATGAGGATTACTTAAATCCTGCATACAGGGAGTCAGGTTTTGGACTCTGAGACCAGAAATGGTGTAAAAGTATTATGTAGACTTCAAATGCTTGGGCTGTATGAGCAGCGATGAATCTTAAATGTGAGCTTTGTTAAATAGTAAGAGTATGCACAGCTTGAGTCTTAGAACGGCGTGGATTTAGCAGACAAAAAAAAATTGGGAAGAAAATCTCTTTGCTGTGGATAAATTATCATATTCTGTAGATTTTGGGTACCTGGTGAGGATAGGTTATCCTGGATCACACAGCTGCCCAGAAACAAAGGGGTTTTAGGATCTGTTCGTGGAGTTCATACATTTCTGGCCTCCAACCTTTTTTAATTCACCACACATGAGAGTTGTGCATTATTTATAGTGAATGTGGGAGATGGAAAGAGTACTGTGGAAGAAAGAAATATAACCCTTTCAATCATGAATTCTGTTTTTGGCTGTGATGCTAGTTTGGGGCAAGTTGCCAATAATTTTGCACCCAAAATAGAAGTGCTAAAATACTCCAAAATTCACCAGTCTCACTCATGATCTGAATATTTTCTCAGATTATAGTTAGGAAGCAAAGCACAGAGTCTTCAAGTGTGCATCAGCCTCATGATGAGAAGAGCAGATCATCCTCTTTTAACTTGTGTCCTCCTGGATGCATTTCCACGGACAGCCTTGTGGTCTCACAGCTTATTCAAGAAGTTTATTTCCCTGCACCATACTTCAGCAACAACTAAATAATTGTGAAGCATTCTTTCTGCAATGTGATGTGCAGTGTGGCCACTCGCACAACCTCATTGGCACAAATGAATGAACAGTGAGGTGGGGAACAGCTGAAGTGGGAATTTTGCCCACTGAAGGAAATTTATACAGCAACTCTTCCTGAGTCTCCCACAAAGAATGATGCTTAGAAGAGGTCTCTCAACCAAGCTGAGAGGGTTTGTGTAGATCCTAAGCACTGCACTGGCACTATTCAGCAGTGCTGACTTCTTGCTCAAAGTATGCATCAAGTTGTGCCATTTCGTGCATCTCTTGTTTCACTTACAGCTGAACTGTTCATTCTGTTTAGTGTTGTGGTACGAATTACTTGAAGAGTTGTTTAGAAAACAGGAGGGTTGCATACTGAGACTGTCAGCTCAGGTTATTTGTAAGGGAAGGCAATGCCCTGTATTGTTAAAGCAAGTCAAATGTTATTTATTTTGGGCCTCGTTACAGAGTAGCCTAATAAACCTCTGTTCAGCCAAGGAAACAGAGAACATAAAGGCATGTAATGTTTGAGAAGATCGAACAACATGGGCAGAGTTGGTTTTTTTTGGTTTGGTTTGGTTT
>VXBU01015265.1:451101-494194 GCA_013400315.1 Bombycilla garrulus
GGTTTTTGGGGTTTTTGGGGTTTTTTTTTGTGTTTTCTGGTATATGTTGTACTTTTAACATACTCTACTTGTTCTTCCGTGGCTGCTAGAGAGTGCAAGGGGACATTTTTCATGTTTAAATTATCATACATACAGACACTATATAGCTGTTATGAGTAGGGCAAAGAGTAAGACACAGTGATTCAGCCTGAGTCTTGTGGAGCTGTTAACTGTCTTTATCTCATAAGAAAAGGTGAGACTGGGTCCATAGGATAAGGGACATAAGGTCTGTAGGAGATGGACTTTCTCAATAATCTCATTAATTATCCTGGGTTTCTTAGATAATGACTATAGTGTTCATTTACACATTACACATTACACATTCAGGAGTCATCTCAGACCCCAAATTTGCAAATTAAAACTTAAAAATACTAAACTTTTCCAGCTTTTAGTCTGTTGATATTATTCTACTCTTGATGACCACAATAAATGTTTTTATTTTTTGTGTGTGTTAAACTGTGAATGAGATTACTTTGTAACCTTCTGATGTGTTTTGAAATCTAACAAACAGGGAGAAAGTTACAGTAAAAGTGTTCCCTTACACAGGCTTTAACACCAGGAGCATTTTTCCCTGTAGTCCTGCAGGTGAGAGAAGCAGGGAAGTGAGAATCCACGGTAGATCCTGGGCAGTGCCTCTGCCCTGAGGTCCTGCAGCTGGGATCCAGTAACTTGATGGTTTTTTGTGTGCACCTTGCCTGGAGAGGAGAAAGCCACTGTCTTCAGAGGGTGCTTAGCTCTGGGGCTCTTAAACGAAAGTAAGCCCATAAGGTAATCCTACTGCACATAAAAATGAGCCCCAAAAGGCCAAAATGCTGGCAGTGGAACACACAGCTGGAGGAAAAAAAGAGGAACAAAGAACATGCTTTAAATTAAAGAGAAACTGGAAGGTGGGGACAACTGTTGGGCCTGCTGGGTGGATTCCTGTGCACAGAGGGAGCAATTCAAAAAAGCAGAATACTGCAGAAATGTTATTAGTACCAATCCTCACTGCAGATTTGTGTCCAAAGTTATTGAGAACTCAAATATGAGGTGACTGAGGTGTTGGACAAAATACATACAGTCTTTTTAGAAATAACATAATAAGAATGTGGAACTAAAAATGTGTTAGAAGGCTTTAGGAAGCATCTAGAGAATTACATCCCAGTAAGCTTATACTGGTAGTTGGCAAATTAGCTGAAATAATAATTCCTGACAGGTCACAGTTCATAGCTTGCAACCATTGAGATTGCACAGAAGGAAATTATGCCAAACTGACAGGGAGAAAGGTGCTTTGGAATATGGGAAATTATTTGATTCAAATCACGAAAGCTTTTAGAAAGTTCCATTGTGCTTATTAAGAAACATGAAGTGACTAAGATGGCTCAAAACCTGCACTGAACATAGAAGCAAAAGGTGCATTATCCAGTTAGATCTATTAACAGTGGTATGTTGATAGATCCCCACTTCAGACTGGTGGGGACTGTTCTGTTCTCAGAAGCATGAAACAGCGCTGTTGTGCCATTTTGCCTGCCCCATTAGCTCTGCTGAAAGGCAGAATTGGGAATTGCTTAAATGGTGTCTGATCCCTGAGCAGGGAGAGCTACGAGGCTGTCAGTCCTACTCACCCCTTGGAGAGCTCCACTTAGGAAGGAGCTGGACCTGAGAATAGCAAGCTCTTTTTCACTATGTGGCTGACTTGAAAAATACAACAGTAATAGAAAAAAATCCAAGTAATTTTGAAAACATGTCATTAAGAATGGCCATTAAGAGTAGGAAAAGTAATAAAGAACAGCATGGAGATTGTTACCAGAAGTAAAAGCCAATGTATCAAGAATGCCCTTGTGTCACCCCGAAATAGTATTCAGGAGTTAGTGGGAGTTCTGGGAACACAAGATGAAGCTGAAAAGGAATTGGGGAAGTCTCACTCATGGAAAGTAACTGAAGAAAATTTTGACTGTTTACCTTAGAAAGGAGATGAGTCAGAGAAGAGGCATGATAAAACTGTATAAACCAGAAAATGGTAATGAGAAGGTAGACTGGGGGAAGTTTCTGTTTGCTTGTCTTAAAGCACTAAAGTGAGTGACTGTTTAAAGAAGTCAGAAGGCTGCAAATTCCAAAACTGATAAAGGAAAATTCTTGTTCAGATCCATGATTAAAGTGTGAAAGCACTACAGCAGTAAGTTGTTATGCTAAAGAATTCAACGAGGTTTTAAAAAGGTTATTTTAATGGATATCAGAAATATATACAGCTGCCATAATCCATGTTGACCAGTTTTGGAGGGAATATTAGATTTAAGTTTTTAAGACTAGCCGCCAGGAATATCTTCATATTCTGTTGCTGATTGTCCTTCCTTCTTAACATTAGGTGTTCAGTTAGTAATTCATTAATAGTTGTATGCGAGGTGTGAAATTACTTCTGATTCTCAGTAACAAGCTAGAGAGCACCCCTGTGTGCGTGGTGCCTGAATTCAGAGTGGCATGGTCTCTTTTCAGGAATTGAAACTGGGAATCCCATGTAAGGGTTGGCAAGATCTGTGGCTAAACAGGTGGGTTCAGGGATGGGATTCTAGAAGTGTAATGAGGTCAGGAACTGATGGGATTTTAAATTTGGGTAGAAGGTGTTGAGTTGACTTTTTTTGTTCATATGTGCATTACATGTGTGATTAAAAGATCTTTGTCTCTTTAAAAGGCCCTAAAGCAAGAGAGTTTTCTGCACTTGTGTTCTGGAGTTCATTTCACTTACGGTGACTGGAAGGCATGATGTAAGGTACTGTTGTCTTTGCCTGAAGTCTTCAGTTAAACTGTTAGAGGAAGCAATCAAACCTAAGCTAAGAAAATTACTGGGTTTGTTTGCCTGCAAAAACGTGTCTCGTTGGGGCAGTTCCAGTGCTCATGGTTTTCATGGATAGGCATGTGATATGATGTGTATATGAGTACATAGTGATGAGTACATAGTCATGGTTTTTGTCAAGATTTTGGTTGGATTAAGTTTTATTTGTCTGTATATGAATTTGACACTTGCAAGACATCAGTCAGTCAGTTCATGTAGTCTTGCCATTTTATCTGATAGTAACCCCCCCCAGGAACAGTACCTGCAGTCTTACATTCAGCTCAAAGCTGGTGTAGTTATTTGCTTCAGTTTTGCTTCTTCATAGGTGACATGATATTTTAGGGATAATTCAAAATATTCTGAACAATAATTAATGATGTTATATGCAAAGATTTCAAAAGTATGAGTTAGATATTTGAAAATTCCTTGGAAATCAAATCCTCCTGAGAAGGAAAAGCTATATATGCAAAAAAAGAAACTAATTTCTGCTTAATTGCCAGAAGATAATGTAATTTCAAAATGTTAATGGAAAATGCTGATATTTGGCCTTCAAATGGCAAGCATAATGCAAACCTGCTGATTGGAATCAGTGAAATGGTATGGAAAAAACCCTCCCTACTTGAGAGTTTGGGGAAATCAATGCCTAATAAATTGTACATATGCCTATGCAGTAATAATAACAGAATTTTAGGAAGATTAAAAAGGCTGGCATGATTTCTTTTAAAATAGCATTAACTAACTGGGTCATAAATGCAAATAAGATTATTAACTCTAGATGACTGGCTTATGGTTACAGTATTTCAGCTATTAAGATTTCACAGCATTAACAACAGACTGTCCAGTGCATGAGTCTGCATCACATGGTTTTATTTTTAGTACTGATAAATCTAATATTTCAAGATCTTGTGAAGCTGGGCACTGAAGGTTTCTCAGTAGCTGCCTCTTCTGCACTCCCTCACACTGCCCAGGGCTTCTTGAATCATACCCAGTCCCTCTCAACAAAGGTGTCAGCTTTGCAAAAGGCACGTTAGGAGCAAAATCATTCTTCTGATACCGAGTTTGGGATTTGGTGATTCATGCAGTATCAGGGTGGTTGGGAGACAGGCTGCGGGTCAGGCAGGATGGCCTGCCATGGCTTGTACCAAGCAGTGGTGAGGTGTGGGCATCATGGATACTTGGGCACAACATTTATGTTGGTATTTTCTACAGAAATGTGCTTTGAAGGAATTACTGTATAGAAATGGTGGCAAAGCAGAATATAACTGCAAGGATGTGGTTGGTGCTGACGTGGAGGTTTGCTGAAATACTTCTGCCTGGTGGGCTGGCCTGGCAAAGCAGGAGAGGCAGTGGTTGCTGTGAGCTGTGTACAGCTTCTAGCTGAAGCTCTGGGATAGTGGAAAAGGGAGGAAGCTAGTAGGTGAGAGCTGTGGCTGTGGGATCTGTGCTCCACCATTTGGGGATGCTTAGCTAGAGCCTTCTCAGCTCAGCTTCATCTCCTGCCCTGAGCTGGGTCATGAGCCAGCTTTCTGGGGCTCCTTCACTCCTGCATCTAAATGTTCAGGTACTTGATGGTCCCTGTAGTGTCCTTGAGTCCAACACGGAGCACTCTTTGGAACTGCATAAAGAGCTTGGTGAAAATCACTCTGTTGGATCTAGGGTCCTAGGATTGATTCCAAGCTTTTAATCTATGGCTCTAGCACTCCATCTCCGTGTTTTTGGAGAGAGGGAGACTGCCTGATTTTTCTGTTATGATATGATGCACTCTGAACCACCCACAAAATTAGTCTCCCTCCCAAGACCACTAGCTGCTTGATATGAAAAAACAATTTCCAAGTAGAGCTGTTTGATCATCATGCTGGTGATGTCACTGCTCTAATTATTAAAGGTTTCTGAGAAAGTTAATGTTTCCTGGGCTGTTTCGCTCCCTTGCTCTGTAGGAAATGTTGTGCTCTGGAAATGTAAGCGAACTAATATTTCAAAGTGTAACAAGAGCACACAAAGAGCAAAACTTACTGGAATGGCTGATTGCTTGCAGACTTGAAAATAGCTGGCAGACCAGATAGACAGCCATCCCCTAAACCCCAGACTACAGCAGGTCCTGCAAATGTTATTTAATCTTAGTTATATAAAGGCATAGATCATTCCTCTTTACCCTCCTGCATAGAATAGGACTGTTCTATATGCTTTATAGACTAGGACTTTCTCTTTATCACATACTTATCCTGAAGTAACGTCTTTAAAGAGGCCATATGTGTGCAACACTTCAGCAATGAAATTAGCTTTAAAGTGATACTGGTCTGTAAAAACATTGGAAAATTAAAGTAGTTTATGTTCATTAATAAACCACCATTATTTTTGACTCTCAGTTAATGAATAAGAAAACAGTGTTTTAATAACAGAACCACTTAACTGCAATAACCACGTCAGTTAAAAAAAAAATCCCTGCAATATACCTTTTTACAATATGTGAAAATTTGTATGAAGTGTTTCCAAAGGTTGGCTTCATTCCACCTTTTCTTTTAGAAGACTGTTCAACTATTCCTTTCATTGAATGCTTTTTATTGAAAGCTTTACTTGATATTTAACCTAAAATACAGTTTCCTGAATATCATCCTATTTCTTACAGTAACATTTAATACTGTCATACCTTCCTTGTTTTTTCATGTCATTCCAGTATTTGCTAACCCTTTGCATGACTGCTTTGCCAGTATGCATTCTTCTATTTTATTATTTGCCTCTAATATTATATCTCAAAACTTGGATTGTTTTCTGTGCTTTAAAACTCTTTTAAGAAGGATAAAACTTACTTTAAAATCTGTCAATCATAAAGAAATTAAAATCATGCATAGAATGAAGGCAAGTATTTTCTCCAGCCCTGTCTGAAGTAATGCTGTGGATGCTTGATAAACGTTTTTCAGGCATCCATAGCATTTCTAGCAGTGTTTTCTGCTTTTGAGTTTGAATTCATTGGACTGTGACAGAGACCTGCGGGCAGTGCTCTTCCTGATGCACCCCGGGGTACCATTTGCCTTTTTGAACACACGGGCACTCTGCTGGCTCATGGAGAGCCTGTTGTCCACCAGGACCCCCAGGTCCTGCTCTGCAGAGCTGCTTCCCAGCAGGTCGGCCCCCAGCCTGTCCTGGTGCCTGGGGCTATTCTTCCCCAGGGGCAGGACCCTGCGTTTGCCTTTGCTGAACTTCAGACAGTTCTCTGCCTGTCTTTCCAGCGTGTTGAGGTCCTTCTGAAGGGCTGCACAGCCCTCTGGGGTATCAGCCACTCCTCCCAGCTTTGTGTCAGCGAGATCTCCAAAGAGGCGTCTGTCCCTTTGTCCAAGTCACTCGTGAACAAGTTAAACAACACTGGGCCCAGTATTGAAGCTTGGGGGGCACCACTGGTGTCAAGCCTCCAACTAGACCTCATGCCACTAATTATGATCCTAACAATGTATTTAAGCATTAAATATTCCATGTGCTTGTTGACATGCAAGTGATGTGAGATAGAAAACATCTGCTCGTTTTGCCTGGTGAAATTTTCTTAAGGATTTTACTGAAGGGAAAAAAAACAACATAAATGTTTGTACATACTGCTTTTCCTTTCTCTTTTTGGGTGAAGCAAAGCATAAACTAGACTATAAAAATTACTTTCCAGTGATGCAGTGCATATAAACTAGCTGGCTCATGCTCTTGGATACAGATCAGGCAACTTCCGTCTCTTAGTCTGTGGTTCATATACTGGTTGGGTTGTTAAGGCTGAGTATTATTGCTTGTTGGTCTCTGCAAGTCAGTTTTATCTCAGTTCCTTGAAAACTGCTTTCTGAACAACTGGTAATCAATACATTTGTTAATATCTTGCATTAGATAAGGTGTAATATTGTCCTTAGTTAGATGTGTGTTACCTATCACCCTTACTCTAGCAATCTGATAGGTTCATGGTGACCCTCAAATCCCATCGGAGTGCCCAGGGATTACGTTCCCAACCTACAGTTGGCTCCCTTGAGGCTGTTACAGTCATTTTGCAGATCTGTAGAGCAAACCTTCCCTGCAGCGCTTCCCTAGCTTGGGTTTTGCTTTGTTTTCAAGCCTAAAAACTCCAAAGGCTGTACTTGATCATAAGATGTGCAGTTCCAACAACATGGGGGTCAATTTTAGTTGAGACTTCTGTGTGCCACAGTGGTAAAAAAACAATAGCAGTGATTTGTGCTTTCTGTGGTTGTCCACTTTGCCTGTTATTATACTTCTGTCCAAGTAACTAATTTAACACTGTATTTATAGCTCCCTCGTGTTCTCTGGAAAGTCACGCAAGTAAAATTATTGGTCACTTGGCCAACTGCATCATGATACAATTTTTATTTCACAGAGAAATAGCAAACGTAGATGAATCTTCTTAGGAGAGGTTTGCTCTGAAAACAGTCTGTTTAAAAATTGCAGGCCAGCCAAAGCAAGAATAGCATTTTCAAAATCTGCTGTTTGGCATTTTTAGAGTATGGCATTGGATTAAAAACCCAGCTCTACAGAGATGGGGCAACTGAGAGGTGTTTCCAAAGATTTTGTTCCATTATCAGTCTCGTAGATGGGTGAGGCAGAGATGATGTTACATGCAACGCCTTCATCAGAAGCCAACCTATTTCCTGGTTACAATACATTATAAATGTTTTTCAGCCTATTAGCTTTTGCCACACTCTGCCACTAATGCTTCTAATACCAATCACTGTCATTTTTACCCCATGTGGTCTCGCTACAATGCATCTTTCACAGCTCTGACTCTCCAAAATATCTGGTCTGTTTGCAAGGCCCTCTTTTGAAACTTGTTTCCAGTTCAGTTTCTCTCTCAACAGTGTCCTGTCTATTCTATGGCCTTTCTAAGTCAGCAAACTTATCTCAGAGTTTGCATACAGATGTATGTGAGGACTATGTGAGCTTCCAGTCAGGCTTTGGGAATCCTCTACAAATCCATTTCCCACATCTTCACCTCTCCCTTGAACTGTAAAAACTTCTTTTATGGTCTTATTCATCATTTGCTGCCCACAGTGAGGTACACAAGGCACTGTCACTAATATTGCTACGGACTAGGCTAAATAACCCAAACATTTGGGTTTGGTTGATCTACAGGCATGTCTGCACTGCAAAAGCAAGCACCCAAAACTAACAAGTGACATATATTGTTTATATATCATTTGATCTAACTCATGTTTTTGTTCAGCTACTCTTGGCAAAAGGCTTTTCCATGTATTTCCATTTCTAAGCACATTTTGGTACATTCAGCTTCGGTGTTTTCCCGAATTTGTTCAGGGACTGGCCAATTATAAGGCACCAAATTGTCCTGTTTACACTCAATTTTGCAAATTTGGATATCCTGGGATTCTTTTTATCACTATGGACACCATGCTTTTGCCAAAAAGAGCTCTACAGTACCAACGATTTTTATAGCTTTATCGTTGACATACAGCCCAAGGTTCGCAGCTTCTGCAGGTTGGGCAGGGGATGTCGGGAACGAACCGTAGTGTCTGTGTAGTTCTTGTCTGCATGCTTGTGTCCCTGCTCGTGGAGTTCTTAGTCTGTTCTCGTGCATGATATGGCTTCATATATTTGCCAGAATCCACTTAGGCCCTGCACCTGTGGAAACACGAGCAAACCCTTTGGCCCAGGTTATGAAATGAAAAGGACATTCAGTTTGTCCTGTCTCAGGGTTTTTAATTAAAACCGGAGGGTTTTCTTTTAGTTTTGCCTTTGTGCTATTGGAAAAATGCCTAATAATTGATAGATTTGGTTCTGCAAGGGAGCTATTTTTTAAAAATATTAAAGCTTTATACAAAAGGATCTGAGGTGTTGCCTTTGTCTCCCTCCCTTCTCTTGATTTGAAAAACAGCATACATGAGTCTCGTCACAAACACAAAAGGAACAACAACACAACACATGCAGCGAAACCAGAAACTTAGAGCAATCAGGAATAATTCAGATACAACAATAAACACACATATGAGATTAGGTAATTGGCAATCCTTGAAATACTGTGCCATCACTTCACTTCAGAGTTTGCAAACAGCTGACAAGCTTCATTTTAAAACGAGGGCTTAAAAAATCATTCCCGGGTGTGATTCCCAAACTCACTTCAAAAAGGAGTTCCAGCTATTATAGGTCCAAATTTGCTAAGTCAGAATGATCTGAGTACAGTTTTGGTGCAGAATGCGCCTGGGTTTGGATGCTTCCCAACCAGGTAAGGCTGGGACTTGGCCAGGGCCCATGCCTTGACTGGAAGGGTCTCGCTAATATATTCTAAAAACTTCTCAGTAATATGAGTTAGGAAAGTTTCTTAAAATTATACATGTCTTGTATACAAAGCTATATTAATGTTTGTAAGGTAGCTGGCTTTGTCATTTATCTTCAGTTAAACATAGACAAATAGCAAATAAGTAAAGTAATAGTATCTTGTGGATAATGCTTGTTATAAAAAGTCAGTGAATTCATATCAGGAGATTAACAACATAATCAGGATTATTAAAATATCAGTAATAACTGTCCTAAGAAATTGAGTTAATATTTTCATAAACATTTCTGTATATATGACATTAAAGCAAAAAAAAAAAAAGTAAAAAGAAAGCATTAAATAGCTTACAACTAATAACAGTTATAGTATCAAATTGTTCTTCATTCCTTAGTGCTACCTATGGAAGATAAAACTGCAGAGACTATTCTTACATCTATAACAATATAGCTGTATCTTATAATTTAAATGAGCAGATTTTAACAGAAATTAATTCAGGCTTTATGTCATTCATTTGTATAACAAAAGAATTATATTTTATAATTTAAATAAGTATATTTCAACAGAACTTAAAATCAACTTCATTGAAACTTCACTTAAACGTAACAGAAGATATACCTAAGAGAACTTAAAGTCAACATTACTGAATTGATAGCACTTAAGGGAACTTAATTGAGTAAAACTTAAATTTAACAAAAGTAGAGGTAGAATTGAGAGTGTTTCTTTAAAAGCTCCAGATATAACAGAATTTAACTAATTTTGACTCTTATTACAAAAAGGTTACTGGAAGTCTGTCATAAAAAAGTTAATCTTTAAGGTAGATAATATGCAGGTAGACAGTTGTACTGAAATAGCAGCAATATGGATTTACCAGAGGGATTAAACTACTGCAGCTTGTTGAGGTTGCCTGTGCAATAGATTTGAGTTTGGCCTAATAAAAGTAATGACATATAAATATTGAAGGCTAAAACAATAAGAATTTAGTTATATAATAGTGCCGTGAGTTTTACACAAGTGNCAGGTAGACAATTGTACTGAAATAGCAGCAATATGGATTTACCAGAGGGATTAAACTACTGCAGCTTGTTGAGGTTGCCTGTGCAATAGATTTGAGTTTGGCCTAGTAAAAGTAATGACATATAAATATTGAAGGCTAAAACAATAAGAATTTAGTTATATAATAGTGCCGTGAGTTTTACACAAGTGATTTGGTTAGGTTAGTGGGTGTGTAAGACTGATATCTACATACAAACATTTACAGAGTTGGGGGTTCAGTTTATTCTAAAGAGTAAGCTACTGTTTACTGTATTTGTGGTCCATCAATACACTTAAACTCTTTTGATATCAAATCCAATTTCAATTTAGACAGAGCAAGGAAAAGTAATTACACTTGAGTTATTAAATGGCTGTACTGAAAGATTCACAATAAAATTATTTTGTTAAAACTGTGGCGTAAAAGGCAAGCAACTGATAAAATTGGATAAATAACTACTGCAGATGAAGTTCAAAGTGTCTGCTTTGAATGTGAGCAAAGGAATGTTAAATTTACGACTCTCAGTAAATCATGCAGTCTTGCTGTGTTACCGTTATGTAGGAAGACACCACATCCACACAAACACCTTTAAATCTTTCCAACAACAATCCTGTTAAAAATCACAAATCACGTGTTAGTGAAATTAGGAGGTAAATTTTAACAGAATTTCGGTCAGTATGTCGCTGTGCAGGCTGCAATCAGGCTGGCCAACACCAGGTGGGGGAGCTGCACCCCCTGCAGCAGCAGCAGCAGCCACTGCTGCTGGCTGCCATCATGCAGGGAGGTAAAGGTCTGGTTCCTTTTTAAGGTTGACAAGTCCAAGGTCAAAGGGGTACTCTTCATCCTCTCCCACTCCATTTTGGGATAGCAGCTGGTAGTGAAAGCTGTCACAGATCGCGGTGCCCGGTATCTTCCTTTCACCTCTGAGGGGAAAGGAGGAGTGGGTGGCTGTATGAAAGGATTTATAGTCTTGAGTGGGTCTCTCAGATTAGGAGAGAGCAAATCAGGTTCCCATCCTGGATCTGTTGGACCAGGATCCAGTGGATCAGTCTCTTCCTCATTTTCCCCCTCTTTGATGGTATTAGAAGTGGCTATATGGCGTGCTGCCAGAGATGGTAACGAGGCTGAGGAGAAAGTCTCAGTAGAGTTCCAAAGAAACATGATAAAAGTAGATGCAGGATCTGCACTAGAAAAAAATCTTCTGTACCCTGCACAATAGATCTTAAAGTTCTTGCTTGAGCGTGGCATGGGAATTAGGATAGTGTTTTCTACGTCTATATCAGCAATTATACAGTCCTTTAATAGCTGTCCTAAATGCCACTAGCTGAGCATTGTATGAGTGACCCCACTGGGACAGCCAGCAGATGGGGTTCAGGTGGTGGCCTTGTGCTGGAAGTTAAAGCGGGTGTCCTACCTTTGCAGAATAACATGGTGGAATTTCCTCAATCTCACAAAAGGATTAGGGATGCACAGTCTCCATGAGTCACACAAAGACAGTCCAGGCAATCCAATAAAAATTATATAAATGCTTTCTTTCCTCAGTATCTGTGACTAATTTAAAGTCACCAGTATTCCTCAGGTGGACAGAAATGTTCTGTACTGGTGTGTAACTCACACAGAGGTCATGTGGGTGGACTTGATGATTGGGATAACAATAGTTGGGTATTTCAGATAGCAAAGTACTCCCAGTTCAGCAGTGAAGTGCCCAGCTGTACCATCTGTCTCAAATCCACCTTATAACTCAGCTTAATTGCATTAGTGCACAGCTATTATCACCTGGGAGATCATAATAGATTTGAAGAGCTGACCTGTGCTGCTTATTTTTAGTTCCTTGTGGTTGAAAAAAACAATTAGGGTTGAAGTATTGTAGCTCTTACAGAAATAATCATGCTTGGACAACACTCTGTGGCACTCCTTGTGGATTTTACGGTCTTTCCTGTTTACATTGCTGACAAAAATCAAGTCTCTACTGTACCTCTTAAAGAGTGAAGTTCGTCTCCTTAGAGAGGGCTTGCACAAATTTTGTGCTGCAGTCAGGTTCTATCTAAGACTTGTTTGGTGGACCTTTACAGCGATTTCAGCTAAGCAGGTTCAAGCTAAGTTTTAGTCTAACCTGTAAAAATCATGAAGAGAGTCACTGATCAGCTTCTGATTATAAAATGTCCACCACAAATGCTAATGATGATGTTCAGAAGCCTGGAATAATCTTACTTAATTGTTGTGCTGTATGAGTTAGAATATCTGACAGGCAAAAAATTGTCTGTCACCTTGGAATATTTGAGATAGACAGACTTAGTGTATTGGATATGGGCAGATCCTCTGTGTGTGGTTGTGAGACACCATTATTTTTCTGGCATTTCTCAGAATAGACTCCAGAAAGTGAAGAACTTGTGTTACCTCCTTCCTCTTGTTAACTAGCACAGTTTTATATAACACAGTTTATATTAAATTTTTAAGAGTTTTCTTTTAAAATTTCCTGGTAGAATTTTTTTCTTTCTTGAATGATTTTTTGTGATTGCTATGTGCATCTAAAGTTATAAAATTATATTTCACTGTTATATGAACACTTGATCAGGAATTTTTAGCCACCGAATTGGGAGGATTGAGTACAAGGGAGAGTGTGTCTGTCATAGTCACTTCACTGGCTTTTTCCAGCAATACATTGCCCTGGGGGTATTCCTGAACAAAATACCATTTACAAGGTGGGAAGATAGTACAGGAATTCCTATGTATCTGCTGTTAGAAAGTAGAGTAGAGCTAGTTGATACTGAGTTGGAATGGCTTTCGGTAGTGTTTTTTGTTAACCTGTCTCCTCTGTTTTGTTTTGTTTTGTTGTTGGTTTTTTTTCTTTATTTTTGTTGGGGTTTATTTAGGGGGTGGTGTTCAGAAGTTTTTTTTTATGTAATTACTTGGTGCTCCTTCATTTTGGATATTTTTAAAAGGAAGAGAGACACAAAAAGCCATATAAATTCTTACAGGGTTTCTATATCTCTGCACCCAATATTCTTCTCTATTTTTAGCCAGGTTAAAAAAAAAGGTAGTAAGTATTTTAAATCTGATTTATGCTTCAGGTGTTTTGGTTGGATTTTTTCTTCCTTGAAACTTCTAACAAAGATATGCGTGGACTCTGAATTCATATAGCACTGACCAGGCATTGTCAGTGAATGTTGTTTTTGTTCTTAAAACATGAGGTTCATTTACAATTATCTTCTCATACTCAGCCCAAAAGTGAATGTAAATGTGGAGGTTTTTGAAATGGTCCTCGTTTATACCATCTGTAATGTAATTTTGTCAGATGTTCGTTAAATGAGCATTAGGCTCATGCACTTCTAATTTAATGTAGACTAAATACCAGAGATTTTAGATCTTTGCTTTTTCTTTTTTCTTATGGGAAAATACTCCACCATAAATGCTGAAACCCAAGGAACTTCCAGCTCAGCACAGTTATTGCATGTATCTTATTTAAACAGGAATGAACCTTTCCTAATGGTGCTTGTCAGTGATTTGCTAGAAAGAGGAGGAACTATATTGTTTTTGGTATTTTGATCTTATAGCAAAATGGTTGTTCATCTTTAGCTAGAATAGTTGTCTCTGCTTTCTTTATTATGGTGTTTTATCTATTTGAAAACTACAACAAAATGAAATATTTTTATTACAAAGGAAGGCGATGAAAGTACTATTTTACCCTTTTCTCATCCTTACCAACATTCAGTTTCAATTTATTTTTATTTAACTTGGACTTGCATTTATAGGGAGTATGTATGGGCACTTAAATGGCTGTATCTTACAGCCTAAGTGCAGGATGACCATTGACAAGAGCCAGTGGTAGTAATGTGTGTGCTATAAAGGAATTTCCCTCAGTGGAATTGAGTGTGGCATAATTTTAAAATTATTTTTTTGTGGAAACATCTGTCTTTTCTGTGAAAGAGCTTTTGGGACTTGAGAATCCTTGTGAAGGGAAGGGAATCAAAAGCACGCCATAGACCTTCTCACTGTCACTCTGTCGTCTGCAAGATGGGAGAAGAGCAGACCTCCACCAGTTCCCCTTCCAAGAACATGATGGTGTGCAGCTACCTCATGCATATGGGTGATTAAGTCTTAATTTTTCATGCCTTAGTTATTTTCCTTCAGATTAAAACCAACTGTTATCTTCAATAGCCCTTGGAGGAATAGTTAACAAACTTATTCAACTGAGAACCAGTAGCTAGATGCCAACATCTCATTCATTTTAGATTCATATCACCTGTTATTTTTCTCACATGCAGCTTTCTGTTCTGACCTGTCAAATCTTCTGCTGCCCAAACATGTGTAAGGGATATACTTTGGATACAGCTAATTTCTGTTGGTGTTGTTTGGTTTTTTTATGTCCCCCATAACTGTGGTTCTCTGAAATCACAATTAAATGTGGTGAGTCCAAAGTGAAAAGAGTAATTCCTTTAGAACTGTGAGGCACTTCATTCATAGGAGCATTATGCTTCTTGTTTGGTACCTGTGAGGAATCTTGGGCATGTTTTTTTTTCCTAAAGTAGGCAATAACATTACCCATTTTGTGTTCTGTGAACAAATAAAATGGTTGTGTGGCAAATCCTTGGGACTAATAAACACTGAGGAGGGTGTATTTCGTAAAACGAAGTGTATCACTTAAGTAATGTAAGGAGACTTGTAAAGCTTTAGAGCCTTTCTGAGTCCTCATCTTGGCAGTTTACTATCAAGGCCCCTAAATGTATTCAGTGAGATGTTGACAGTTTAGGTATTTTTAAGACAACATCTTACATTAAAGGCATTCCTTCCTCAAAGCAGCTCTCAAAAGAATTTTTCTTGTCATTGTCTATTTGCCAAAATCATTTCCTCAAGCTCTTAAAGATCAGACTGACATCCATCGGGGATTGGACGCCGACCATATGATAGCTTTCAAAAATAGGCATGTGTGGTTGGTTAGATGCCAACCTCAAGATACCTTTTAAAAATAGGTATGTTTGTCATTCATCTGCAAAGCAAATAAACAAGACTTGCTGGGGAGCATCAGCTCTTCCCAGTGGGTGAGCAACCACACTGTTCCTTGCAGAGGCTCTCAGCCACTCACACAGAGAGTAAGCGAGCACTGGGGGAATGGCTGCATCCCCTGCATGTACTCAGAGGGTTCTTGCTGGTGAGCTGCACTGCTCCTACCTGGCAATTTCTTCTGCAGCTGCACAGGTGATCCGAGTCTTTATCAGCCTGGTGTGTGCTCTGGGCATTATGGAAGCAAACAATAAGGGTAAAGGGGGAAAAAATTAGAGCAAGTGCATCCAGCAAAATGACACAGAGCTTCTAAAGTGTCCCTTACATTGTACTTAACTTCAGAGTTTTACCTGAGGTGTTTGAGGTAGGGATTTGGAGTAAAGTTTCACATGAAAGCCACAGAGAAGTCTCTGGTCAGAAGATGATACAGGGTTGGACCTAGACCTTTCATCTCCATTAAGATCAGCACTTTCTTGCTGGTCCAGCCTTACCTCTGATTTCATTTAGCACAAGGCTAAGTCCCCGGGTGAGATGCTTACCTTATTGACAATGTTATACCATGAAATCAGTTTGTAACCTTAAAAAAAATAAAATAAAAAATTGAAACTCCTTTTCAAAGAGCAGAACAAGCGAGATGTCAGCAGCTGGAGAATAATACATTTTTTCAATGAAAATGTAGGATCTAGGGATAGAGGATGTAGAAGTGGCAGTGGAAAGCTGTGCCAGTGGCAGCAGCCGAACCCCTGGGGGCTGCGAGCAGCTGCTGTGCCCTCTGTGCAGGGCACCACCGACCAAAGCTTATCCCGAGGCAGGGGTAGGGATATTACATGGCATCTGTCCCTCAGATATCTGCAGGCTGCTCCAGCCCTTTGAGAGGGAGAGCTCACTTTTATTGTTTAGACTAGAGAAACATGAAGAATTTGGGCGGTCTTTTCTGTCTCCCAGAACTCATTTGCCATTCATTTGCCCCGTCTGTAACCTGCAGCCCCTGTTGTGAGTTGGCAGTTTTTCTCAAGAAATGTGAATGCCATGATGGATTTGCCATTCTTTAGCTGCAGCAAGATGTTTGTTATTAATAGTAGTAGTTTCTTCTTAGTAATAATAATTCCTTGATGGGTGTCATACCTAGGTAAGTGACAGCTCCATATGCAGATGAGGCACTTCCATCCAGTTGTAATGTCACTGGAAACAAAAAGTCAGAGCTCTGCAGGTCTGGGAGAGATAGGGAGCATATCTTTAGAGAATGCAATAGAAGAGAAGGAGGATAGGAAAGATGGGTGATGCCAACTCACTGTCTACCACATCTGCTGCTTTTTTATCTGGTATTATTGGTAGGAGAATTACTTGCTTGATGCTCTTTGTGTGATTGAATGGTTTGAATGGAGAGAATTATCCAGACATTATTGTAACAGCATGAAATAAAGGTCATAAGGGAAGGTGAAAGTAAGAACAATTGCAAAGAATCTCCAGCGTGTGAAATTAGGAGAGAGAAAACTTAGATAACCTTTATTTTAAAAAATGCTAATATTTAAAAGACAAGTAAATATAAATATTTCATTGAACTAAACATATGCAGAACCATTTAGAACTAAATATTGGTTATAGGTGAAGTATAGTGAGAAGCAATAGCTTGTTAACAACAACTACTGCTTATTCTGGGTGTCTGTTCCAACTTTCAAATTATATTTTAGTTACAAAAATCCACTTCAGGTAACTAACTTCAGTTAGTTAACTAGTGAATGTACAAAGCTGGAGCAAGTTCTTCAAGGACTGATAGGGATGTGTATTCATGCACATACCCAGATTTTATGTGTGTAGCTGTATCTCGCTACAGTGGAGGGAGAGGCACTGAAATACAGTAGCATGTAAAAGTGGTCGTTGTTTTCTCTGGTTTTTGTACTTCAGTGTTCCATTTCTGTTCCCCACTGCACACCCATCTTTTTTCTTTGATAGATATACTTACAGACTTTTTTCAACTCTGTGGCCATTAATAAACTGTAACATGTGCCAGTGTGTTGCACCCCCTGTATGTACATATTTAACCATACTTGTAAGCATGAATAAAGATCAGTGTATTTATTAGGGAGGTGCAGAACAGGACTGCTTGATAAAGCAGATAGACAATGCTCAGTGATTCCAAGTAGGTTGTCAGGTCCCATTTGTCAATGCTTTCTTTCAATTTTTATATGTTCCTTTAAAAAGTTGAGTACTTTCCTAAAAGCACAGGATTGAAAGAAGCCTTTGGATAGACTGAGTCCTGTGCTCTGCTGCTGTAGGCAGTATCCTAATCTCCTTTGTTACTCTGTCCTGGAAACAGTTAGGTCTTGTGCTGTCACTGATTGGAAGGTGGAAGTATTTCAATAACTTTCACTAACATTATAAATGTAGTATCATTTATCTTGGGAGGGAAAGGCCAGCTGTTCCATATGCTCAGTGGAGTTACAACGCATCACATCCCATGCACCCTGCGAAGATGTCAGCTTCACTTGTAATTACGAAAACGCTCATGCTGGATACAGGAACGTGGCTCTTCAGGTGTAGCAAACTGTGCTATAATCAAACATTAGCACGGAGTATTCTCTGCTCTCTGTTGCTGTGGCAGTCCATCTGCAGAGCATATGTAAAAGTGAATGCTGGAGAAGACCTCTATCTTTAGAGCATATGCCTCTCCCCAGTAAAATGGATGGAGAATCAGAGATTTAAAAAAATGAGTCACTGTGACTCGCTACAGTATATCCATAATAAAATCTATCTAAATTTGGCAAGGTACTCTAGGAACTAATTGACCTAGTTACTTACCCCTTGTATTTTTTTGTAGATGTTTGTCTCTTGCTTCTCTAGAAATTATGTACTGTATGTATAGAAATAAGATTTCAGTAATGATTGTTGTGTAGTATTCTAGATTAAGGACTTCTGCTCTTGCAAAACTGATTGGTGTCATATTTTCAATTATCTCCTTCAAAAACGGTAGTGAAATTAGGAATATCAAAAGCTCTTGGAGTGCTTTGGATTTTAGTGGTCTTGTATTGTGTTAGAAAATGTGAATTTCCTGAAAGTGTCAACAGCATGTAATAAATTTAGACTATCAAACCCTGTTTATGTTGGGAAGAGATCACATTTACTATAAATCACACATTTGCTGCTCCAAAATTGCAGTTTCTCAAAATTTCTTGTCTAAAATCTTAAGTAGATAATATTGTTACCAGCATTAAAGTATGCAGTCAGTTCTTGGGTAGAGTTTCTAGCACATTTAGGATTAATTAAATTTAATTCCTAAACATCAAATTGGCAATTAAACCAGAGATGTTGAAGGTCCTGAATGCTGAACTTTTGAAACAACTTTTTTAGCAATATTCCTTGTATAAAAAGGAGCTCAAAGAAAACATAAGACTGACTCAAAAGCTCACAGCTTTGTGGAAAACATCCTGTTTTGGGGCAAATTCTTGGCCTTTACATTATAATTAAAATCTCAGGGCAAGTTTTATTTGTGAGAGATCATACTCTGTATGAGAAAATGGTTTAGAAGCTGATTAATACCCGTAATACATTTTTTTTTCAAGAGTAGAATGACCACAATTTGTATTTTTTTTGTAGAATTAAAAAACCCCCCAACCAACAACCAACAAACAAAAATAATTAGACAATAGAGAGGCTATGTGCACCACAAAGGATCCACAGACGACTTATTTTTGTGTACCAACATTCTCAGTCTTTTGAGTACAAGATAAAACAGTTCAGACCTTCAGTACCTGTGTGAAGATGTTGAGTAGAAGGCAGAGGATCATAAAGGCAGGAGTAAAAATGGGTCCTCTGCGAGTTGAAGCTGTTAGTGAAAGTAATGATATCCTTGCATTTATGGGTTAGCAGTAAAATTCCTCTTTGTAGAGGGGTAGTTCAAGCTTATGTATTATTTAAGTGTGCTATCAGTGAGACGTGTTCATATGCTTTACATTTGAGCCAACATGAAAGCCAAAAGTCATCTTAATACTTAGGACAATTCTTCCTTTCTTTATGTCTTCTTCAGCATGTTAAGTGTCTAAAATGAAACTGGAAATATGCAAAGCAGTTGTGGACTCAGCACCTGTAATCAGATGTCAAACGTAAATTATGGCATCATCTTTAAAGTGACCTTTGCTGTATGTTTAAATGAGTTGAATTTTCAAATTACAAATTTGTTTCTTTATGAGGCTGTTATCAGAAGGCATAGAAAAATCATTGTCTGGCTTTCATTTCTGATTATAAAGCCATCAAGTTTTTTTGGAAGTCACTAATTTGTATCTAATTGAGATGGATGGAGGCTCTAGTTAATCTTATTTACATTCAAATGTACGCTTGGATGTTTTATCAAATCTAAACAGAAGACAGGTTGTACAGAATCTGAATTAAAATTTTTACGTTTTAACAAGATTCCTATTTAAAACAAAAAAGAAACAAAACACAACACAGTAACTGTTGTCACTTTGCCTATAATTAGTATTGCAAAGGCAACTTGTATGTCTAATCCATAAAATTGCGTGTTTATCTCAAATCTTTGCCAGACTAAATAAGGCAATTTTAAGATGAGTAGTAGCATTCCTAATGGTGTTAGCTAAAGGTTTCATTTTACTTGTAAAACTGGTTCCCCTTTTTTTCCTAAGTTTTGAGTACCAATTCATTCTGGTGTGATGCAGAATTCATTTGGTATGATCTGTGAAACATGAGTAGTGTCTAAGTGTTTAAAGATCGATGTTTTAGTGGTGCTAAGTACCTTCCACTCATTTTGGTCATCATTAGCCTTCGCAGCTCCCAGCTTTTAAAGATGAAGATTTTTCCAGTGTTATCCTTGAGTTTTTCTTCTTTCATAATACTCTTAGGCATTGCTGGCAAGTACAGTTATGTCATGGTTGCATTTTGCCTCGGGGTGAATGAAGTTATGGCTCTGTGCTCTGGATTTATACCAAAATGAAAAGAAAATTTTGAGAAATCTGTGCTGTTCTTGTTTAGGTGGAAGGGGCAGAGTGAAACCTCCAACAAAATGCATCTGCTCGCATTGCTATAATGGAATATTTTATTTACTGCTCTTCCAACATAATTTTTTTTTAAAGCTCGGTGTGATATAATTCATTTAGGAGCATGGTATAATTTACCCAATTGGAAACAAGACTGGTGACTTAGAGTGCAGCTGCAAGGTTATATTAAGTAGAAGCCAGTGTTTTCCTGCAAAATCTCAAATGGGATTCTTCTAAGCTGTGTAACAACAGAGAAGTAATTCATCATAGCTGCTTCTCCCCATAATCTATACATGTGAACAAAGAAAGGGTTTTCCTGTGGTTGTTAGATGGTTCAAGGGTTGATGCTTCAGGCTGGTGAGCTCCACTGATAGACACGTTCTTAAGGTGTGACCTCAACACTCTGAGTAAGTGCAGCACTTCGCTAAATAAATGTAAGATCATCCCTCAGCTGTCAAGTTTAGCTTTTAGGTATGGATATTTATATCCTAGTTCTGAAAATGACTGCTGATTTCCTTGTGAAGCGGGAAGAGTCTGTCTACTTGGAGCTTATCTTGGGATTGGAATCTTTAGGAGAATCAGTCCATCTCTGTAAAGAGCAAAATATATTTCAGGAAAATTTTGCCTGTCACTTTCAGATGATTAATTATCCATTTAGTTTTATGAAAAAGTGTAATTACAGCTGGATGTTTATTAAGTAGTTGAAATAACTCTCTAGTAATTGAGTATTTAAAATATGTTTACTTTGTTTGCATACTCTCTATCTCAGTAAAATAGCTGGGGGGTGGGGGGCATTTACTTGTGTGTGAATGTAAGTCTCCCATGTATATATCTGCATGTTTTTGAAATAAAACTAATTTGGAAACAAAAGTTTTTTAAGAAAAAATTAATTTGGAAAAAAAGGTTTTGTAAGAAAAAGTAACTAACTAATTGTTTTGCTGCTAATTTTTGCTTCAGGCACTAGAATGACATGCTTTTTCGGTTTTATACTGAGGTCTCAAGAGATACTGTATTTGTTAAATTGGTATTAATTAAAAACGAAAGAGCAATTTGGTAGGTTTTGACTTGATTGGATTCTCCAGAAAAGCTCAGGTAGCTCTAATGTAGAGAGAAGAATCTAAAGCTGCTTTGTATTCCTTCAGCACTCAGTAGCAAAGCAACTTGCCTATGAAATTTCTGTTTTTTAATAATTTGAGACTCTCAGAGATTGTTTTGAATATGAGTATTCAGTCTGAGTGTTTAGATGGTGTGCAGAGCATGCCACTTTATTTGAAGTCAGCAAGAGGTGATGATTTGAAGATGAGTCTGATGGTCTCTGAGATTACAATGGGGGAATCATTTGAGGGGGTGATGGATAATCTGTGCAGGGCTTCCTGTTTGCAGCTTCTAGAATGGAGTCCTGTGTTTCCAGTGTTCCCTGTGATCTTACTGAAAGTGTGCAATGCCTTCCAAAAAGGCCTGACGATGAGAGATCGTGCATTTCCTGACAACCGTGACAAAACGATTCCAGCTGTTCTTGAGAGGCACCTAACGCTGGGCCAAAAATTGATATTTTGTGCATCTTTAGGATTTAAATGTGTTGATATTTATTTGGCAGTGTCGTTTAACTGGTTCTTGTTAAATAGCTGTTGGCACAACAGGCAGTTTCAGTAACATGCAGCTGTTTTTGTTTGTAATCTTCTAAGGTTGTGCTGGTGAGATGGAATGAACCATTCCAGAAATTAGCAACCTGCGATGCGGATGGAGGAATATTTGTTTGGATCCAGTACGAAGGCAGATGGTCTGTGGAGCTTGTGAACGATCGTGGGGCACAGGTTGGTATGCATGTTTTCTCTGCAGTCGAGTGATCAGGTCCTGAGAGGCCAAATGAAGAGGACAAGGAATGGTATTTTATATCTTTCAAAAAGCACAGAAGAAAATGAAGCATTTCTTTATTGAAAGGAATGTGCAAGTATTGTCACAAAGGCACTTGGCAAGCACAGTGCTTTCTCCAGGAGGCATGATGTCAGAGCTTGACCTGGGCTAATAGTTGGCCTATCTCATTCTGTGCACTGCTGCTTTTTATTAAAATAGCAAAAAATCCTATGTAGTCCATATATCTATTTTCTTTTCTTTGATATGTTAAGGTAAGCGACTTCACGTGGAGCCATGATGGGACTCAGGCCCTTATCTCCTATAGAGATGGATTTGTGCTGGTCGGTTCAGTCAGTGGACAAAGACACTGGTCTTCAGAAATAAACTTGGAGAGTCAGATCACCTGTGGCATATGGACTCCAGATGACCAACAGGTAATGAAAATGGAGCATTTCAGGGTTGCAATGGTATGCTGCAGAATACATCTCTTAAAAAGTTGCCAAGTAAAATGATCCCTTGGTAAGATCGGTTTCTTGAACTGCTGTTCCCACTGATAATGAAAATTTAATTAATCCTGTTGTTCTTATTAGGTGAACATGATAGTGTACCAAGTTCCCTATCATCACTTTTCACCCTGATTCACGGTCTTATTCAAAATTAGTTGTTTGAGACAGGAATCTGTAAATTATACCCTTAATTTGTTGTTACAGCTATCTTATAAATGCATTTGGGCAGAGATGCAGCCTGGGCTATTAAACATCTGACAGTCATTTCTTTGTAGATTTGTCCCGTCTGTACTTGGAGCAAAAGCAGCTCCAGCAACAGATATGGTTATGTCTTGCATTCACATAAGCAAATGTATGTAATTGGGTGTTGAAGAGATGTCTCAACCTTATGCAAATAAAATTTAAAAGAATAAATTTTGCTGAGCTTTGAAAAAGCCAGTTAAAAAAACCAATCTTCTTTAGCATTTTTCTAAAGAATTATATGACAGTGGACATAGCACCATTTACAAGATGGCCGGAGGTGGGGTGCTGGTTTCATTTGTAGGATTTACACTGGTCTCTTGCCTTTCACTGCTGAGCTGACTGCATTGGTCTTTCCTTCCACATGCTTGCTGTCATTGTGGTGGTGTATGTGTGTATAATTCAGTGCTGAAGGAAATGATAGGCTTAGAATAGTGCAGAGAGAAACCCTGTTAGGATCACAGCTGGATTGTTTTCCTTCCTTTGTTTCGCACCACCATGGAAAGATGCAGGTTCAAGACTCAAGGTACCACTGAATTTAGAATTCATCCAAGGTTAGAGTTATTTTGGGAGTTGCTAGTGGAATATAATAGCACTAATAATATACATTTCTGCAGCAGCGTATAATAATTTTAGAGTAGTCTGCAAAGAATAATGAATTAATTATTGCAACACTGCTTTTTAAAGCCAGGGAGTCTGCCTGCCTCTTTTTAATCTAGGCAAATGTAAATCTTGACAATAAATAATTTACTTGAGATCAAGAGGAAGAGACAAGCAGCAGAAGTAGGAGGGGAAGCTAAGATCTAATAGCTCTCAGTCTTATGTTTTAAACATGAGGCTACCCCACTTTTGTGATGCTCAGTTGTTGCTACTGTATTTGGAAATATCTTCACTTGAGTGTTTAATTTGGAGTGGCTGACTGCCTTTAATTCAGTTTAGGCAATATGTTTGTACTTTCTAATCTGGATGCTCCATAAGTGGTTATTCCAGGAAATAAACATTTGTTCAGCGTCCAGATAAATGCTTTCGAACATAATGGCCAATTCCAGCTATGAGAAAATGACTTACTTGACTTACAGACTCTGCTGCTGAAAAACTCTCTGAAATAGAGTCCCAAACCAGCCATGAGCTTGATGTTCTCAGCACAGTTCTACCTAACTATGGGATTTGCAGGGGTTGCATGTTAAGTGATGATGGATCTTTGTACTGTTCTCTGAATTTGGTGGAAAGAAGCGATTTTCTAAAATATGTTTAGATGTACTTGCCTCTGGAGGCATGAGGAAACATGAATCACAGAGGTGCTGGGTGAGAGACTGTGCTCAGTTCAAATTAAAAATAGCAAACGGGGGAGAAGGACGTTGCATGCATCACACATAAGTAAGTGTTTATGGAAATGGATACCCTTACTAGCTTATTGCCTTACTTTAATTTTCTCCTGATTGGTATATGTGCAAATGAGAACAGAGTACTGTTTGAGTCTAGAGTAGCTTCAGCATCTTCCCTATTGCTTAATGTACTCTGCTTATCAGTACAGTGGCTGAAAGATAAATGTTGACGTTTAAATTTAGATTTTTCTACTGCTCTTTGTGTTACTCTTCTGGCACCATGAAAGTTGCTAGCGAAAGTATTCCTGGAAAGTATTACAATCCATGGTCCTATGACCTTTAACACAATTAATTACCTTAAAAATTTATATTTCCAGGAGAATTGTGTTATTCAGTATCAATTTTTTATTGTCCTGATAGAAATTTGCTCAGTAAGGTCGCCTCATTCTTCAGTTCTCTTGACTTTCTCCTTCACTCCCTTCTGCATGCATCCTGCTGGTTTCTCTGTCTCCATCTTTTCTCCCTTAAATTCAGCACCAGTAGGCTGTCACCTCTGTCACTCCTTGATATGGATGGCTCTGTGGCAGCTCTGCAAGAGAAGGTGATTTCCTACCACCGCCTTTCTGTTGGAGACAAGGAAAGGTTGGAGCTGCAATATCAGCACCATCATCTTGTTTGACAATATATGTGGCCTCTGGGTTTGTGTCCTTACTGTGCTTGAGGTAAAGCACCTTTGAAGTAGTGGCTAATGTGTGGAGATGAGAGCTAGAGAGCTGGCCAGGGTGGACTACAGTCCTGCTGAAATTAAGCATGTGATTTTATCTTTTAACTGATTTGTTACATACTCTGGCCTGATTATGTTATTGGGTGATTTTATTAATATTAGCCAAAATTGTTCTTAGTTTTCTTTTAGGAAGAGAGTGTTATCATTCTTCTTGGGGCTTGCTTGTGTTTCAAGTATTTTGAGCTCTCCTTGTTTGTTGGGGACAAACTTATTTTGAGTCACATGGTTGACTGCAGTGCTTTTTCTTAGCATCATCTCTCTCAGATAAACTTCTCATGAAAGTCATCAGCAGATTTATACTATAATTCACACCCAGATCTTGAGTATGGACTTTGAGCTGTGGGCTTCTTCAGCTAATTCAATACATAGGTGTTTTGAATGTGATTCTGCATGTTTATTTTAGAGGACTAAAAGCCATTTTTCTCACTTCGCTGTATGTCTGTAGGCTCGCTCATTCTGGCATTTTCTCCTCCTGTACCCTATAACCAGATGCACATCTGGAGAAGACAGATCCCTGTTGGGCTCTTGGGGATGTACAAATGGAAGATTTTATAGGATTGGGTGTCTGTCCCTCAGGCAGAATGCCATGCTTGTGTTAAACTTGGATGGATGGGGTTACTCAGGATGGGATTGCTTTCCTTTCAGTTTTTAAATGGTTATTTTTCAGTGCTACAAGAGGCTGTAGGAGTCATGTGGAGTATTTTTCTGGTGAGCAGGCTCACCTACAATCATGTAGGGATGAAAAGTGTATTTGAAATAAAAAACAAATGTATCCCATCTTGAGACAGTTCTGCGGCATTGTCCCGTGCTTGTTTTCAAAAAGGGAGTGTACTTACCAAGCAGATTGAGGACTTCCTGAGTAAGAAAAGCTTGACTTTTGTCTAACCAAAGGGTTTCTTTATAATTATTGAAGCAATGTCAATAAGTAATTGAGGATTTTTCCTAAACCCACAAGTCCTTCAAAACATCTTTCCGGTGGTTTATGTCCCCTGTATGTGTGCTGAGCTTGCAGTGACATTTTTCTATCAACTTCTGCTGCCCTCAGGCCACCCTTTCCCTCTTCTTCTCCCTGTATTTTACTCATTAAAGATATTATCTCTCTTCGTGGTGGAGAAAGACTGTCAGAGAACTGGGTGAGAACTGTAGAAGGTCTGATTATCCTTTTGTTTATAGCAATATAGTGTAACTCCTTGAACTTCCTTAGGGGTTGTTTCTGTTGCTGTTTGAAAAGGGAAATCACTCTCCAGTGGAGAAAACCCTCAATGAAAATGAATTAATATATTTTAATTCCTGGATATCCCAGGAGGTACTAGTAACCTATATTTGTTCCCAGCATCTCTGCTAGTACAAATTATTAGGCTTTTCTGACAGCTATAAATGCCCAATTCTGGTTTTCTCCCTTCATCTTTTCCTATTTTAAGCTTTTATTAGTGGAAATTCAGGGACTGGACAGGATTCTGTTTGGCTAGGACATGACAGGTATATTACATACATACAGGTATATGTGAACTTCACCAGCAAGCTTCCTTCTGTTTGCTTTGAAAATAAGTGTATAAGCAGGTAGGCTAATTTGGTTTGCATCCTGCTGGGTACAACAATAACTGTTGTACATGGTCCCATTGTGATGCAACATGCACAAATACTAAAAATGTGTAAATACAGGCCCCAAGGTTCAGCCTCTTCTGTGCCTAAGCAGGCAGAATTATGCTTGGTGAAACAGAAGAGCAGCACCATGTTAGGAGCAGATGCCCTTTGCACTGAAGGGTCTTACGGTGCACTGAAAGAAAACAGTGAGACCAGCAGCAGAAGAATTGCATTGTGTCAAACACAACGCAGGGTGCAGGAGCTCTGCGTGCTGGTTTTTTTAGAAGTCTCTTGAAGCTTGCAGTAACTGTGCAGGGAGGCAGTTTCTAAGCTGTTACTCACGCCTGCTCCCAGCACTTGCCATCCTATTCCCATGACAACCGCAGAGACGCTCCAGCATCTTTTTTTCGTGACAAGCAGGAGGCAGGGGCTGGCTTCTCCTCCTTCCCCTGCCTGCAGCGCATCAGGGTGGAGCCCAGGACCCAGAACAGAGCTCCACATGTGGAAGGGGATGCAGGTTGTCCCTGGGCCCAGCAGTGGAGCTGGGTGGATCCCTGTGCTAGCACAGCACGCCGGCACATTCATGTCCCTGAATAGGATCAGCACTGTGCTGTGCCCAGCAGCTGCCGTGGGGGTAGCCACAGCTCTCACGGGAGGTAGGAGCTGATTAACCAGAAGTGCTGTCAAATGGTTACCAGGGGCATCAGGTGTTTCATGAGCTTCTCTCTCCGAGTTCTTGGGTTTGGTATGGCTTTAGTCCCTGACAGGAATTTTACCTAATAAATCCCCTTCAGTACAGTCTGCTTTTGGATCCCTTGTGTTCATCTGTGAATTATGATTTGCAGTTGCTACTACCTTTTCAAGGAAATGGTGTTTTGAACAGCTTCTAGTCTGAAAGTAAAGGTAGTAGCCTTACCCAGCTTCCAGAACACAACTTAAAACCGTGGAACTTATAAGTGTTTGGAAATATCGCATCCGCTTGGGCCCTACTGTTGCCTTCTCACCTACATCTGCATTTTTCTGAAACAAGATGTTTTGTGCTCCCACTCACCCTCCTGTTTTGGTTTTATTCAAGTGCTGTAGCACACATTTAATTTGGATGGTCCTTGCTGTTATGCTAGTCACACTGGTCAAGTTTAATTACTCTCAGATATCTGGGTGTGTGAAAAAAAATATCTTGAAGATGGCCTTCTAATGAGTTGGCAGAATGATGAAAGGGAGCTACAAAGGGGCAGCTGGGGGCAGTATGGGGAAGGTAATTACCATAATAATTATGAATGAAGAGAAGGAAGGACAAAATAAAAAAGGTTACAGCCTGTGAAATTTGAAAACATCAGCAATTATTTTTGTCTTTATTAGACTAATTCTTGTACCTATTAAGGATTTACAGGTTCACATAAAGGAGCCTTAAAGATGCCAGGGAATAGTTATATTTTTGTGTCTTAACGTAGAAAAATGCATTGTTTTCTCCCAGCAATTCTGGGTGTAGAGACTACCAAATGATGGTTGCAATGACTAGGGCCACTCAAAATTGCATTGTAAGATGCAGTTGTTGAGGAAAATCTAAAAGCCTTATTTTCATTGATAGATAAATTACTCAAATTACTGGGAAAAATGGCTGAAGGTTTTTTTAGCATTGAAGACCTGTCATTAATTAACCAGGCAGTTTATTCGAGCCACAAGGGCTGAAGACAATGGTTAAATCGGATACAAGCGTTTCAACATTGCATGCTGCATAATTGAGCAGCAGCATTAAAATGCAAAACGAGGACAGGGGAAGGAGACTTCAGTTGTCTTTCAAGATAAATGCATTTGTTATATAAAACACACAGATGAAACCCATCACAGCTTAACTGTCTAATATTTTGGACTGTTTTTAGAAGCATTTCAAACCTTTGTGGAAAACTTGCTATTAAAATTAATGATTTCTGCTTACTTGTGCTGAGGGGCCTGTAAATATTTACAAAGCTATTTCAGCCTTTTGTAAACAAAATATGTGGGGGGGTTTATATATACTTAAAAAGTTTAAATATTTTTGCACAGACTTTGTATTCTTTTTTTATATATTTATACATACTGGAAGCCAGTAGCACTGTTTTTGCTCCTTGCTTGGGGGACTTTATTTTTATGATGGTGCATAATAATGAAAGGTTTTGTGGGAAAAGTAATGTGAATTTTAAGTGCTACTTTGCCTTTCTTTCTCCCATCTCTTTTTATTACATTGTTTTCAGTCTGTATTGTGCTGCTCTTTCGTAAATTATAGATATCTCTTTTTTTTCTCTCCCCTTGTTTTCTGATATCAGTGTAGAATTGTATTATCATTGTTTTTCTTTGCCTTTTTTTCTCAAGTAGGTTTTTCTGCATCATTCTGCTGAGAATACAGCTTCAAAAAGAAGGAAGGAGAAAACTTAGCTTGGTGCACTGTGTCATTTCTTGGTTGCTCTTTCCTTTTTTCACTAGCAATGAACCGCTACACTGCAGATTTTTGTGCTCAAATGAGGACTTTTTAGGCTTTGCCTTGGGTTTTGGGGAGGGTTGGCAACAAGGATGTTCTCCTTGGAGCCTCTAGGACTCATGCACAGCTTCAGGAGCTATGACATCTATTTGCGGGTTTATTCCAGACAAATTTTTCCTGCCAGAAAACCTAATCTGTAGTGCACAGTTACTGCGCGGGTAATTGGAGGAGCAGAGCAATAAGGTGATGCTTCAATGTGCTTTCTTCTTCCCACTCACTTCATCTGTGCCTTGCCTAATCTTTCCCTGGATGCTCTTCATCCAGCCTGCAGAGGCAAGGCACTGAGAGAGCTAATGAGATGGTGCCATTTGTTCTAGTCATGAGAGCTGTAACATGGGGATTGTTTATGGGCTGACGGCATCACGGCTCGTTTTCTCACTAGCTCCTGCAGTGTTTCGTGTCAAGGCTGTTTCAGATGAGTCTTGCACAGAAATTTTTCTCTTCATGGCCCTGCCTGGAAGGAGTAATACAGCTGTTTTAATGTTTTGCTCGTCCTTGTAGACAGGGTGTTAGATGTTTGTTGGTGCAAAAAGCAAATTCCTGAATGGTTTTCTACATTGCTTTGGAAGCACAGTGTACTAGGATGTACAGATCAGCCTCAACACTGTACCTTGTAACTCCTTCCCTATGACTCTCAAGCTGCAATATTGCTATTTTAGTCAACTGGAATCTGAAGTTTAAATGCTGCACATTCTACCACATCTTCGCCTCCCTCAGGAAAGAAGGATGCTGATGGCAGTGACAAGCCAGAGATGGAGGGAGAGATGAAAACTTGTGCTATTCAGTTCTAGTGTCCACTTAGCATTTTTATATCCGCTGCTGTTTTATATTTTTGAAGCATCAATGTTTGAGTCAGCAAAGTAAGGATGAGTGCAAATAGAAACAAGACCAGTCTCTGTGTGGGAGGTGTCAGGAAGAAAGAAGTTTGCCTCTCCTCTCACCTTGCTGGCGCTTGTACAGAAAGATTTTGCCTGAAGTCTTTAGTTCTCTGAGACAGAGAGTGTTTACTTGAACTTGTGGTTTTGAAAAGCTCTGTGCTGTGCTTCAGCCCTGGGGCAAATAGTAAGAATGAGGTTTTGCAGTGCACCTCTGCAAGGGAGCAGCATGCACTTATGCTGTGTTTTAGGCAGTGTAGCGAAAAAATTGAACCTTGTGCAGGAAGGTGCTCTCTAAGGGGAAGTCATATGTAGGGGAGGAAATTGCTTTGTTTGTTCAGATTTTGAACTGGTCGGGGGAGCACGTGAGTGGAAGTGTAATTTTTACAGAGGGAAAACTCTCCAAACTGTGAAGGTTTTACAGCATTTTTCAGGAAGAGTCCATTATTCCACTGCCAAAGCCACTTGGCTGAGAATACTTTGGCCCCAGAATCCCTTTGGTTTATCTAGAGCTTTGTGGTCTTTTCAGTTCCAAAGAAATGTAGCTGCCAGTGTGGTTGATGTGAGCTTTATCATCACTGGTACTTAATCCATCAATATTTTGGAACTTTAGTAAGAAGACCAGGAGCCAAATAGGGTCTTGAACTTGGGTCAGATGTTTTCAAGCCTGCTAATAGTCTGAAATCTTGGTGCAGAAAAGAGGGATTAGAGTGATTGAATCTCAGGAAAGATATTTGTGGATTTCTGCACTAGGTTTTGTCTGGGAAAGCAAGGCCAAGTTTCATAGTAAATGGCAGAGGAGAGGTGATATTTTTGGAAAGTGGTATTACATAGTCTTTCCATTGATTTGACAAAAAGAGATAGTATACCAATGGAAAGCAGGAGCAATATCTCTTTATTCTCCAAAACCTTTCCCATCAATGCTTCATCCTGCATGGGATCAGCTTGAGCTCTCTGTTCTTTGTCCAGGAGCCAGTTTCTTGTCAGTGTTCAGATGCTGAGGGATTGATTGTTGGCAAGCTGAAAAGGAATTAATCCTTCCTTGCTTTCCTTGCTTTTTAAGAGAATAGTCATCCTTCTTCAGTGCCTCATTCGGTAACAGTTTATTACTCAGCCGGACTCCATGTTGACTCAGTTAAACTTGACCTCACCCATTCCACATATTTCCTGACCACACTGAGTTACTGCTCTCTGCCAGCACCCAAGACCTAGAAGGAGAGGGCAGAAGTTGAGGGACTGACTTCCATTAGTGTGTAGCTTAACCCAGGGGCTTCCTAATTCTGCGTTATGAAATTCAAAACAGCAAGGACATTGCTTCTAAACAGCTTTGTATCGTGTTTTCACTGGTTGAGATTGCTGTCCTTGTTTCTAAGTAATAATATTTTCAATTAGGAAAAAAAAAATAACAACCCACAAAACCCCAGCAGAAACTCTCAGACTTCAAAAGCTCTGAATGAGATTTTAGCTTCACCAGTCAACATATTTTCAGGAAATAACTAAAACCTGACTTGGGAATAATGCAGGAGACTGCCAAGTGTATCAGTTGACTTCTTTTCCTGATCGAGTGGTTGTTGGTAAAAGTAATTGCGTTTTCCCACCAGATGTTGTTTTAGTTGCTACGTATAATTGCATATATGTAAAGAATATGTGTTTTCAGAGACAACTTTCCTGGCAGTTTTGTGGCCAATCAGAAAACAGCACTGCTCAAAGAATATTCCAGAGTACTTCTGCTGTGGAAGTTTAGTGGTTCAGTCCTGCCCAAGTTAATTGCCACAGAGATGTTCTGTAGAAGGTGTTCAGCTGTTGGCCTTTTATTATTTTTGCATGCTGCTTCAAGTATGATTTTTTCACATTTTAAGTAAACTGAAGCAGTAAACACTCTATAGCAGGGCAATTCTTTGCTTAAAAATCTAATTGCTATAGGATGCTTTAATGAAAAGCACCTTGAGAGTCAAAACGGAGTATAGAAATGCATGTGCCTGGAATACACAAGGCAGAATTAGTCCAGGTATAATTACAAGAGTGTATAATAATCAGTCTTTCTGTGATTTGCCAGAATGCTTTCATATAACATTTCATATAACATCTTTGCCTGGACAATTGCTTCTATCCCCACACGTCCAGAGTAGTTAATAGCTTGAGGTCCTGGTTTTTAGACTACTTGTATTTTTGACTCCTGAAGTGGCATGCAAGACTTGTATCTCATTTACAGTCAGTCAGCTACGTTAGACTATTTTAGAGAGAAATAAAGCCAGTGCAGTTTGAATCCCCAGTTTCTAGTATTTCAGTATTTATTAGATGGATTTGTCACCAAGATCTCTGATGGGTTTACTTTGCCTTCTCATTTGATGGCTGTGTAATAGTTATGTAGATTCTGTGGACCTTGTGAAAGAGAGAATGAACAAGCCTCAAAGTAGGTAACTAAGCCAGTGCTGCTTTTGAAAGGATTAATGGCCTCAGATAAAAATTTCACTGCTATATGTATGTTTATATATGCAGTTATCTGAATGATCCTGGGCTCTACCAGCCGTGTGTGGGGCTGGTAACTCCTCATGTCCAGAGGGAGCAGAGAGTCTTCTGCTATTTTTGGACATTAAGGCAGTCAAGAAAAATGTAGTGTTTTCCCCCTGAGCTTGTATGTGAATTTTAGTGATGTCTCGTTTTGTGTCAGTTCACGAAGTCATTTTACAGTGGCTGAATTTTTAATGGAAATAAAAAGTATTCAGTGGGAGAGTAGCTGTCTCCCACACTCTGCTTGTCTTTATTTCCCTCTGTATTTTGAGGTAAAAAGAAGAAAAGCCAGAAGTATGACACTGAGAAGAAACAAACTTTCGCTTTTTAATGTATCCTAAGAAGAGTTTGCTGCAATGTCTCCTGCTTTGTGATGAAGAAACAGTAAATAAGAAAAGGCCAAAGAATGCAAAATGCTAATATTACATCTAAATGGACTGCAGAATGCTGTATTTAAGCCTTGGCAAGATTGACATTCTTTTGTTAGGCTAATGAATGAAAATAATTAAAGGCAATAATTTTCCCTGTACTTCCTTTGTTACTAAGCTTACCTGAATAAAGAGAAGGCTGATCCATCATTTTGTGTATTTATCACTTTATAATTCAATTAATTTTGAATCAGCAAAATAGATTTATCTCTATTAGTATGATGGCAGTATGGTGAGAACTGTGAAGGCTGTTCCTACCATAAATACTGATGTTTGTCCAGGTGGCTAAATCAGAGCAAACAGAAGTAATTCAGCTTCCTTGAACTGCTCAGCATCTTCTGACGGTGCAAACAGTTGAACTTATTAGCATTTTTGTAAAGTGTGCTTTCTGAGGTGCCTAGATTTTCCTGTGGGAGAAGATGGGGGAAGACACTGAAGAAGAAAGCGTGAAGACAGGTCTAAATTTTAAGGAAATTAAGGTCAGTGAAGTAAAACATTGAACGAGGCAGCTGTGAAAGCAGAGCTGTGCAGAGCAGGTTGTTAAGTGGCAGCATTGGTACAGCCTGGCACGATGGCACCAAGATTTCAGCAAAGGCAGAGAGTAACACAAAATACTGAAAGGGCAAGGTTTGCCAAGTGGGTAGGGAGAAGAATCCTTCAAACTTTGGAAATACAACCCTGGAGAATGTCAAAAACCAAAAGCTGCTAACTGTCCTGTAGAAGAAGGAAGATCTGTAACTTGAGAAATTGCTCAGTGGCCATTGTTTGGTGACAGCTTAGCCACGTCTTAGGGAAGATTAGAGCACTGAAGATTTCATGACAGATTGCATTAATTTTCAGAATGTTTTAGTGTGTCCAGGAATTTGGATGCAATCTGTTCATGCACCTTGCATAGTTCTACAAGGCAAGTTCTGTCTGAGAAAATTTGGAGTTTTAAGAGTCACTAGCAAACTGGGATGGAGTTTGCTAGATTAATTTTCAATGCTGTTTTAATTAATGGAGTCTGTGAGTTGTTTTATGTTTGTGAGTTGTCAGGTTCTTTGTAAAAAGCCAGAGAGGATCTGTTAAAAATCCTGAGCCAGCAGGAGTAAAACAGACACGTGTTCCTTTTTTTAGCGTTCCAGCATCACAATACTGGAATCTCTCACTTTAAAAGTGCTACCCTAAACTAGCCTCCAATGGCTTTATATTTCTTCCAGTAGCTATAGTAAATCCAGCTTCTAATGCTTCAACTTCATTTTCAGTCAAAGGTTCAGTCGTTTCCCTGATGCAGAATGACAGCCCCTGTTCTGAAAATGTATTGATTTGATTTCCTGGGAGTTTTGTTTAACCAGCAACATTAGAAACCTTCAGTGTTAGTACTAAATGTCATGAAGAAAGGCATCTTGTTTTATCAATATGTTTCTGTAACAGTATTCACTGTTTAGTTTACACAATCTTCTACTCCTCATATGTATTCCAATTATCATAAAGTTTGAGCGTTCTTACTGTTGATGAGTTCAATTTACTTACATTAAACCAAATTAAATAGCAACAATATGTGTGATGTGCAAAAAAAGCTGTTAGAAAATTATACTTTTACAAAACAGTGGGCCCCCTGAGCTGGACCTTCAGTGTGCCAGGTCTTTGGTCACTCCATTGTAGCTTTGTGGATCTTGGCGCTGCCAAACCACTTTCTGCTGGTCCTGTGTCTGGTCCAGAGCACTGCAGTATTAGAACAGATCTTACAGGAACTGTGAGGTTCAGCACAATGCATCTGTATGTAGCAAAGGCGCCCAACACATCCAAGCTGTTCCTCTAGAGCTGAATTTTTAGCTTTTTGGCTGTTGTAATATTCATCTCTTCATAAAAGGAATACTTCAGAATGGAATACCTCATCTTTTGCTTACCATATGTCTTTTAGAAATTGGTATATTTCAGACTGTTAGTTGAAGTGTCTTTGATATCTTGGGAATTTAAGGGTGTTGCAGTCTTGAATGCTAAGTTTCATGGATGATAGGTCAAAAATCTTTAATCAAAAAACCTATCAATTTACCAAAACTAGGCTGTGAAACTCATCTCAAGTTAGCACATGGGCTAAAGAGGTCAGCACATTCCAGAGAAGGGCATTTGTCAGGTATTCAGATTTGTTATAATAGATAGGAGTCACCCCAAGCTTGGGTTTCATGGAGAACTAAGACACTTGTGTTTCAGAACTGAGCCCACCTTTCCACTCTTGGTACAATTGGAAAACTGTGTGTGTTATCCCAGTGCTGTTTGTCAACAGTTTCCCCTTCAAAGCACACAACAGCTGGGCACTACAGGAGCCCTGCATTTGTGTGACTTAATCAGCTGCAGCTTCACTGCAGTGGAGGCTTTGTCATGTTTGATGTTTTGTAAAGACATACTGTATTTATGTTGTGGTACTGACTCACGTGTGGAATGTATTGGGTGATTTTAGGTATTTGGTTATCAGATTTTCCATATTCTGCAAATGCGATTCTGCAGGTGGTAATACATGTAAGATCAGCTGTAATAATAAGCAGTATGAAAGGAGAGGAATCAAAGAAAAGAACAGAACAAGGGGCCAAAGAACCACTTCAAAATAAGTACTTGGAGGGTTTTTTTGACTGTTTTTATTATCACTTAGCTCTTGTGTTCAAGGGTTAACAAACCACTATAACTTGTTATCTTTTTCCAACATTCTCTCTGACCTCCTAGATCTGCAAACACACACACAGACAAAAAAAATTTAAGTATCTAAAATGTAACTTCTTAATTTCTCTGTGAGATACTTTAGGGATATCCTGTGGCTCAACCTTTTGTCTGAAGGTCAAGAGAGTTTTATTCATCTGACATAAGTAGCTTGAGTGTGGCATTTATAACCTGAGTAATGTTATGGATGATAACGCCATTAGACGTTTTTACAGCTTCAGCAGGAGTTCAGCCAGCAGGACTATCCAGCTGATAAATGCTTTCTTTCATCTTAAAGGTTGTATTGCTACAATAACCCTGAGACTTAAAGCTGCTCCTTGAAACCTACAGCCTGGCTGAAGAGATGAAGTGTACCCTCTGATATTTCTAGGTTGCTAAAGAGCTCTCTCAAGTTCCAGTGAAGAATTAAGATGCTGACATGCAGCTGTTCTGAATTGGAAATTACTGAGTACTTCATAATTTTAAATTATTTGGGGGCAGTGCTACTCAAAAGAATTAGCTTTACGTTGAGATGAGACTGTTGATTGATGAGTCCAAAGATTTTATTCCTACCCAATTATAAAATGTTTCTGCAGGGTTTTGGGAGGCAGACTCTTGTACTGCTATTTTCAGAAACAATAGAGGTTCACCTCCTCTATCTATAGAACTTTTAGGAGACCAGTTAAAAACTAATCTGTAGTGGACTGAGAGGGGTGTGAGAAGCTAGCAGTGACAACTGGTAGGATTCTACCTTTGTAAAAGTTTGTTTTGTTGAGATCAGAAAGAGTGGCTGTGTTTTGAAAGTGAATAGTGAAAGTGGCTGTGCACTGATCATGTATGTGGAAACAGTGGAAATAATGAACAGTGTGAAAGGAGATGCCATGATACAAGTGGAAGAGGAATAGATTAAGAGATCACAAGGGAGCATAGTGTGAGATGAACACAGGTTGAGTCCTTGCTTTTCCATCTAAGAATAGTATTCTGAGGTTTGTAGCAAACTTCAGCTGCTGTTTTAACCCAGCAAATACTTAACACAAAAACATTTGTAACATGGAATGATTACAGTTAAGGCAGCCAGATACTGATTTTTTTCAGTATTTTTGATAATGGGAAACAACCCAGTTGTTTTTCTTAAGATTTTAATCACTTCATGGTTTTGTTGTTTCCATTTTTACTAAGACTTAAGAAGCACACTTCCTTTCTGAAACTTTCACAAGTGCAATAATGACAATTGCTTCCTAGGAGACTACTATTGTATAAGTCTGATACAATACACACATTGGATGCTGCAAGTCTGACACAGCCTCTCAGTAGGAAGATAGAAAAGAAGACCTCTTGACAGCAGAGGTCACCGAGGGTGATTGCAGGCTTTGAACAGCACCTGTACATGGAGATCCTAAGTAGGCTATGATTTCTCAGCTTGGGAAAGATATGACTAGGGAATTAGATAATAGAGGTCTGTAAAATTGTGACCAATGTTAAGAATGTAGGAAGGGAACAATTATTCTTGGTTTTTTTCAGTGTAAGGAGCTAAAAGTTGCCAAATGAAGTTATCAATTATCAGAGAAGAGGGATTTTTATTTTTTTTTTTTGTTGAAAGCTATAGGAGTGTGCAGGGGAGATGCCAGGTCGGTGCATCTTGGTCTTTTACTCTTCTCCAAACTCTTGACCACTCTTAAATGTAAGATACAAAGCTAGGTGAATTTCTGATCTGGGCATTTAATTGTAAGAACCTTTAATTTTCAAATACTGGAAATAGGTGATAGACTGAAGAGCAAATGCAAGATTTGACCTTCCTTATAGCTCCATTTTTAATGCTGGCTAGTTTTCAAGTTGATGAGTGCTTTTAAACTTGTTTTAAAGCCAGTGTGTTTGCCTCATACAGAATTGTGTGATAGCAGCAACAGCCTTGGCTAATGCATTTATTGCTTTAGGATTTATTACTCCGTATTTCCTAAATTTTTCCCTAAAATTCATCAAATATGCAGGATTTTAACTTTCTTAAATCCTCAAGACAAATTTATTAAAAAAGAAATTGCAGGTCCCAGTCAGTCTGACTTCAGTGTGTGTGTGATTGGCTATGGAGTTGTTTAAGGGCAAGAAAAAACTTGGATGATCCATTTTGTGTTTGAGACAGTGCGGGAAGCTCTCCTCATCTCTTCCTGGATGTGCAGCGCATCGCCTCCACCTTGAACTGTGATAATCTATGTGCAGCTGACTGATCATACTGCTTTTGCCTCTTTTTCTTCTTTTTTTTTTTTTTGGAAGGCATTCTCCCACCTTCTCTAGCTCATCAACTGAATAACCCACCCTTCTCTGTTCAGCTTTCTATTTCTCACAAGCCATTTGAAATCTCTGGTAGGACCTCATTTTTTTCAGCTATGTCTTTTCTTTTGATATTTTTCCGGCTGATACACACCTTGGTTTCTGCCACCAGGTTTAGGAGTTTTTATTTTATCCAAGAATACTAAAGAATCTGTGATAGCCTTTCTGCCCGCTCACTTTAACTGCAGAAACGATCAAGTTCAAATAAAGTAATGTCTTATATTAAAGTGAAGGAAGCACACCTACCATGAAACATTACTTGCTCACAGATTTTACAAACTTATCTGTAGGCTCTGCTGCTTTAACTTAATTCTTTATGTTCATCTTTGATTGCAGTGTCTTGCTCTGGCACCCTTTCACATCCATGACTGCTTTGCTTGCAGTTAATTTTCAGGGTAGCTAGTCAGCTACAAGATGGGTTTGAAGGAGGACCCCGTGGCTGACATTTGGGGGACTGAGGGCTGTTGTGCTGTTTCCAGGTACTGTTTGGCACTGCTGACGGACAGGTTATCGTTATGGACTGCCATGGTCGAATGCTGGCCCACGTGCTCCTTCATGAGTCAGATGGCATCCTCAACATGTCCTGGAACTACCCCAGCTTCCTGGTGGAGGACAGCAGCGAGAGCGACACCGACTCCGACGACTACTCCCCACCACAAGGTAGGGTCCCGTGCACGTCCTTCTGTGTCAGCTTTGCACCTGCTCATGAAGACATCTCAAATGCCAGAGCCTTGTCATGCCCTACAAAGCCAGCAGGGTGGCCGCAGTTTCGAGGTCTCGTGGAGCAGAGAGCTGGTATGGCAGAGTGGGTTTGTTGCCAGCCTTGCTGCAGATTGTACCTCATCTGTGCTGCTCTGCCTCCGTTTGCACAGACGCGATAACAACACGAAGCTCGATACGTTTTCAGTGAGGGTGAGAGCAAAACAGGAGACAGGGACATGTCAGGTTTCACTGATAAGCAGATATGAAGTATTGCAGTGGTTTGTGTGTATGGAGGTAGTCAGAGGCAGCCACAGAAATTAATGCACTATTATACAGATTCATGTGAAAAGACAGCAGTACTAGACATGGTGTAAAGTAATATATATTTAGTTTTATCTCTTTTCATAGGATTTCTGTAATGCTCATCGTTACAGTCCCATCCTTCACAGTTCTGACATAAAGAGTTCCATAAATACTGCAGAAGGCTCAGAAATGAAGATACTTCCTGCAATTTCACAGGGTGGAAGCAGGTGACAGGAGCTGGCTGGAGTTATTAATTTACATGCTTCAGAGCACATTGCCAGTTTAAGAGTCAAGAATAAATTCTTCCTTCTCCTTAAGTCTCAATACAACTTGTTTGGTGAAATATTTTGGTTTTAATCTTTGGAAATCACCAGTAGCAAAGACTCATGAGGCCTAGGTGTCCATGCATAAGTCAGTCCCACCCTTGTCGTTCAGGTAATGATAATACTTCTGTTGATGTGATTGATCAGTTTATAAGCTCTAGGTAAGCTGTTCCTGTGTTCCAGTGCACAAAGCCTGAATTAAATTAAAAACAAAATTTTAAATACATAACAATTATTCAGAAATAATTGTGAACTTGCACCTTGGATCTGAACCTCTGAATTGATGACTTTTGCAGTTTTAACTCTAATTTGGATTCAGACCAAAAAATCTACCTTTTCCAATATATGTGTCTATATAATATGCTTATTAACAAATCAGCTTATTATTCAATTAACAAATATTGAAAGAAGATAATCCAATCACCTGGTAAAATGTTAACATATTTTAAAACTGAATTTTGTTTTGGCTTTCATGCCTCATTTCTGGTACTGGGTAAGATTTCTTACCTTAGAAGGAAAGAAACAAACTTCAACCTAGCAAGCTCCTAAAGCAAGACAGACAACAACAAAAAATTGAATTTTTCCTGGGTTTTTGTTGTGTTTTTTTAAAAGTACTGAGGTTCCAGTTGGAGGATGGTGAAATTGCAGAGTACACAGATGAGAACTTAAATGATCCAAATGTGTTAAATTTTTCTGAGTCAGTCGGGGTGGGTGGACTTGTTACAAGCCTACAAGCCTATTTTAATGATTACCCAAACATGATGTGTTTTCTTTAGAGCAGATGCAGCATAAACCTCTCCAAGGTGACAAGTGTTTGACTCACACAGATGTGTAGGAAAGGCTGGAAGTTTGTTGGGATTTTCTTATTAAATTGTATACACGCAGAGGTGCTAGTTACTAGATATCTTTCTCCAAAATGCTTTCTCATCTGCTTTTTTACAAGTTCAGGAGGCAATGCTACTCTGAGCTGGTTCTGCCATTTTTGTTGGCTGGAAAGATGTCTGGGCCTTGAGAAGCACCAGTGGCATCTCCTCTCAGAAACTGTAAACAGAAGGAGTTAAACAGCAAAAGCTGCAGATGGCAATATTGGTCATCAGGTATTTGAACAAAGGAAGTGAGTCGCTGAAAAACAAGCTCAGAGGACCAGAGACTTTGCAGAAATGGTTTTTAAAGCCAAGTGTTCCATTTGGGCTCAGCTCTACCTTTGGGTGCATTGGATCCTGTTATGGAGAATGGCAGGTATCTTTTTGTGCTTCTGTGTAGGCATTTAGAATGCTGTAATTATTGTAAAGGTCAGTATATTCTCTTAAAAGTTCTTAAAATGTCTCTGTGTGACTTTAGGAGGAGTCCCCAGCACCTGCCCAAGCAAGAAGCATATAGAACAAATAGTTTTTAATGTCATTATATTGTTCATCAGGCTGGTTTTCAGCTGGGGTTCTGAGAAAGCCTTCTAAGGCACTGGTTTTCATCTCTTTTTTTTTTGTCACTTTGGGGACTTAAGTGTGGAGAAAGACTGAAAAACACCACTATGTAACATAATAGTTATATGCATTATCACCATGGATATGCTGCAGTAAAAACTGACAAAGTAAAAGCACAGAGGTTTCACAGAAACAGAGAAGCTTAACTAGCTAAACCTGCTTTGCTTGTGCCCACAGATGTTGCAGAAATAAGCAGGTAGAGAGGCTTGGAAGAGAGCTCCTGATGGTGGTAGGCTGAAGTACAGTGTGTTTCGGCCTGGATGTGATTATTTTTGGTTGTTTACCTTTTGCTCACTCAGAGCCTTGTTTTGCAGATGGACCAGCTGCGTATCCAGTCCCGGTGCAGAACACCAAGCCACTACTTACTGTCAGCTTCACGTCAGGAGACATCAGCTTAATGAACAATTATGATGACTTGTCTCCTACTATCATCCGCTCAGGGTTGAAAGGTACAAAAAAGAAGCCATTTCTCCCTCTCCTGTGCCCTGTTTTTCTTGTATTTTTGATGATGTGTGCATAGGTTACATTTCTGTGGCTCTCGCTCCTTAACCCAGGAGCCCTCGGCGCTGCTATTGCCGTTTCCAGCAGTGACACCTACTGGAGGAAGAGCAGCTCTTGGCTGTGTTTTTGTGTTTGAAAAAATGCTTCACAGTACTTTTGAGATCGTGTTTTTGTGGCAGCTTTGTTGCGCAGTTGATCTGTTTCCAGCAGAATGCGCTAATATGATTATGGTTCTTTGTGTGAATGTCTCTGCTATGTAAAACTTTCTTTCCATGTCCAATTCACAAGGTTTTCCATGCTTTTGGTAACCTGGTATAAATTGCAATGCTCCTTTGCTTCTCACAATTGTTGAAAACTTGTTAGAATTATTAATTGTCAAGAGGCAAGTTATTCTGAGAGAAAGAATTCCAGTGATTAATTACTATACATATTGCTAAGTGATGTGCATGAGTGTTTGCACAATCAGTATTCCATGTAAAATCTTTAACTCACATTGAAATTTTTACTGTTCTTACTTATTAAAAATGTCCTTTACTTTGCCGGTACCAATTGCACTCTCAGTGCAATTTACTATGCTTTGCCTGCAGAGACATTTTAATTCAATACTGCACATAGGCACATACTTAAATATAGGTTCCACTGAAGCTTTTTCATCTCCACAGGTAAACTAGTTTTAAATTAGATGTAAAAAGAATTAGGCTGTTGGAGCAAACTCTTAGCTGTTCTGAAGTACTGGGATGTTTTTGGTGGAAAAGTTGCCCTGACACCAGCCCCGATTTTTGGGTGATCCATTATGTACAGTAGTCTTAGGAGGTAAAAACATCACCTTTGAGGTTTCTTTTCCATTCCTTTCTCCCTCTGTGCCAGCACAAGAAATATGTGAGTGGCAAAATGCAGCATTGTGAGACAATCCTACTAGCCAGAAAACTTCATCAGCAGAAAGGATACCAAAAGTGTGGAAAACTGGAGCCAACTTAAAGAAGCTCTTGTGATAATCACCAATGGGTCTGCTCAGCATTTCTGCAATATTAGAGTAATTAGGGTGCCGAGCAGTTCTGAGTTTTCATCTAGTCTAGCTTTCTACTGGAAGCAGTTGGAGAAACAAACTCAGTCTTATTCTCTGTTTAGACTTGTAGGACTGTCTTGCTGAGGATGTCTGTCCTGTTTCTCTTTGCCCATTTACTTTCACAAGTGCAAAAAAGATCCCTTACGTATGTCACCCTCCTGTAGGAAAATATTAATGTGCTTGATAGGGTAGGAATATTTTTATTAGTTATAAACTGAACTACATATTTTTCATCGGTAGAAAGAAAACATTCAGCATCTTACTGGATTGGGAATATGTGTGAGAGATGATTGGATCTCGCTGTCTGTTGTTTTAAGCACTGTGCAGTGGAAAGTATTTTATGTCTGATTTTATATAGATGTTCATACTTTATCTTCATTTTTTTTTCAAGTGACTCTAAATTTTAGTGGATTTTGTCACAGGCAAGAATGTGCAAAACCACCAAGTATGATCTTTAGTATTGTCTACAAGTCCTTGTTCATGTGTTTGTGTTTAAAATCTCCAAGTATTTCTCTGTGGTCTCTGTAGCAGATATCCTTGCCTTTATAGGCTGCTGTAGGCTACTCAATGTAAACTATGAAATTATTTCAAGGGGTAATAATATATTTTTAATATATAGAGAATATATAGATTCTCCTAGTTTTGCAGAGCCATCATTTTACTGGGAATATTTCTGTTAACTGACAGAGGAAAAACCCTGATAATTTGATTACCCAAATAAAAGTTATTTTCATCCCACTTGAACAGTCCTGGTAGTTTTGTCAGTCCTAGTGGAGGTTCTGAACTATTCAGATGTATCCTTTATTTTTTTTTTTTTTGTACTTTTTAACTCTGTGATTCTCAGTGCACTGCTACCTGCAGAGCTGCATCTGCTACTTGCACTTGTTAGCCACAACTACTGCCTGCAGAGTGTTGCACATTTACAGTTTGCCTGTGATGGCTGGAAAGTAGTTTTGAGGGGTGAC
>VXBU01015265.1:494729-541361 GCA_013400315.1 Bombycilla garrulus
GAGTAAAAGGATTTGAAGACTAACTTGGTATTCCTTGAGCATGCAAATCTGCCTTTGAAACACGAGCAGAAATTCAAAATACTGTTTCAGAGTTACTCTTGAAGTGTGAGAAAGAACTAGAGGATATAAGGGTTTGAAATAAGCATCCCCAAATTAAGCTGTGGGCGTCCCTCATCATGAGGTGCCTGTAAGAGGAGTAACTGATAGGTATATTCATATCCGTGTATATGAGAGTCTGAGCGGTCCCTGTGTGATTCCAGCAAAGCCCTGCTAAGCAGCTGAGTAGATTTTCACAAGTCAGAATCACAGAATCCTTAGGGTTGCAAGGGACCTCTGGGCATCAGCCAGTCTAACCGCCCTGCCAAAGAAGGGTCCTCTAGAACAGGAACGCTTCCAGGTGGGTTTTGAATGTCTCCAGCCTCTACCAGTGCTCTGCTGCCCTCGGGGTAAAGAAATTCTTCCCCATGTTGAGGTGGAACTTCTTGTGCTTTAGTTTATGGCCATTGCTCCTCATCCTGTCACTGGGCACCACTGAAGAGTCTGGCACCATATCCTTGGCACAAACCTTTGCACTAATGATGAGATCCTCTCCCAGGCTGCTCTAGACCAAACAAGCCCAGCTCCCTCAGTCTCTCCTCATAAAAGTGATTCTCCAGAGCCCTCATCAACTTTGTATGAAGGTGGCAAAAGGGAACATATTATATGGAGGCCATATCTATGAACAAAAGTCCAAGTACTTTTAGTTTCGTGTTTTACTGTTGTAACTCAGGTTTGAGTTACGGTAAAAGTTATATTGACAGCCAATGAGAACGTGAGGCATTGCCAGATATTCTGCTTCTTTGCACTATAGGCCTTTCCAGATAAACACTCTATGCTTCTCTCTTAGATTATTTATCTGCATCTAATCTTGATTCTGCTTATTTACCCCAAAGGTGTATGTAGGATCTTCCACAGCAGTTTCAATATCTGGAGTAAATCCTTGCCTGTAAGTGTTTAGGAGCAACTATTGGTTGCATTCTAGACTCACCACAAAGAGAAAAAAATGTTTTTTACACTCTTTTTTTTCAGTTTAAATAAAGAGTCATTTGCAAAAGTGCATCTGAGGCATATTTTCTACTATTTCATTGAAAGAATATAGGTTTCTAAGTACTTAAGTATTTGAAAGCATGTTTTATCTGTTCAAGTCACTTTGCAGCATCTGGAAGTGCTGTGCCTGTTGTTTCTAGTCAGTGGTTATTGCAAACCACCTTTGTGATTTCAGATGTGGTGGTACAGTGGTGCACACAAGGAGACCTGCTTGCAGTAGCAGGCATGGAGAAGCAGAACCAGCTGGTTGACCTCAGCAATGGCTCCCTGCTGAAAAGCGCACTTGTCAAGTTCTACAACGTGCGTGGGGAACATATCTACACTCTGGAGACACCTGTGCAGGTAGGAGGCATTTTTAAAGTCTGTTCTGCATGCTTTGCTGACATGTTTTTCCCACATTAGCTCATTGCTGTAGACCTGCACTGTGAAAAAGGTTGCAAAATGTCCCGAATCCATCCTAAAACACAATATAGATAAAAATGTGCTATAAGCAATGGTTGTTTGCATTAAGGTAGACATGCAAGACTGCACCTCATTCTAAGGTCCACTGTGCTAGGAAATATGAAAGGAGAAATTCTGTTTCCCAAACTCACTGGGTCATGAACAGACAGATGGAATAAGGAAATTCCATTGTTTTATAGATAAGTGACTGAGGGGAAAAAAAATTTAATAACTTGCTTAATGTTGTAGCAGAGCCAAGAGCTGGACAAAAATATTCCAAGTCCAGTATCATAACTACAGGATTATTCCATCTTTGTTGTAATTTTCTAATGTACAGTCATTTGGTGTGAGGCAGTAACCTCAGTCATGTAACTTGCCCAATAAATGCCAGTACATGGTCTGTGAGCTGCTCAGGAGCACAACACACTTCATAGGTCTTTGCTGGTACTTCAGAGCCCAGATGAATGTAATTCTGTGTCATTTTATGCAGAATAGGGATGACTCCATTCTGATTTCTGCTGCTAGTAATGAAACTTCATAATAGCTTTGAAATCTAAAAGTGAAGGAAAATGCTGCAGATATATTTCTTATATTTATTGATGATACCATGTTTTATCATTTTTTTTCCAGTACCCTGATCTGGAATGGATGCAAAAGGGTGACATAGTAAATCATCTGCTAAGCCTTTGTGTTTGCTTATATTTAGCATTAACCTGTGCTTATTAACCTTAGCACTCTAATTTAGATAGAATTCCTTAGATGTGTAAAGTGTAAAATAGTGGTCTCTAAAGCCAACCTTAATATGTACAGTGATATCTAATGCTGATTTAGGTACCTAAAGGACTTACCCATAAACACAACTTTACTGTCTTAAACGTAGCCCTTGCAGCAAAGTAGCACAGCCCTTTCCTCTCTGGATTAGTTCTGAAGAAAACATTTTTGTATCAGTGTTGCTTTTTCCCAGCTCAGGTGAAAAGTGAACCTTTTTCTGTGACTTCAGTACGAGAACTCAGTACGTGCACATTAGGTGTTGAACCCTCGGGTGCCAGGCTCAAATCACTTTGTGGTTTGAGCATCAGAGCCATCAGGTCTGGTTGCCCCAAGGTACACGTTTGTGTGGGCTTTTCCCTCACTGCTTTGTTCCTGCTAATCTCAAATTCTCCTTCATTTTCAGATATTTTCATCTCCTCTAGTTCTCGGTGTAAAGCTTCAACTTCTTTTCATATTTTCATCTCCATTCTCCTCTACTTAAGCAGCTGGGAGAAAGCACGTATTGTGGCTGATGTGGGTACTAATTATTCTGCCATTATGTGAGAGCTTACAGGACAGCTGAGAGGTCAGACAGAACAAGTGAAGGCCAAGTTTGTGCTGCAGTATCTCTGATAGTGGAAATAGTCACATAAGCCTTTCTGCTCTTTCCAGCTGCTATTTTTGTTGGGAATAGCAATATTTTAATGTAGTCCTGATTTCTTCCCCCATTGTCAACTGCAGACTAAAAGCCAGCAACTTCAGCAGTTTTAAGACAAGTTGCAAGTGAAGGATGAGGACAGTCAGGGAGAGGCAACCACCACTTAATAACAAATCAAGGAGTCTCATTTCCGTTGGAAATCAGGATAAAAATAACATTCAAACTGATATATTTATGGTTATTAAAAAACTGTGCACATAAGCCTGCCTAAAATTAGAGCCACCCCTTTTCTCTTATTAGTCAGTGTTTATTTGGTGCATTTAAATTCGCATTTACTCAGCTGCAGGAGGAAGTGAGGGGTCTTTCAGAAGAACACCTGTGTCTGCTCATGTGGACTTTATTCTCCTATGTATTTGAATGCTGGTCCAGCAGTATTACCAGCTAAATTACAAGGTATGCTGGAATTTTTTTAAGTATTTCGTTTACTGACAAAACCAGATAAAAAACACTGTTGCAAAAGAATTGCTGGTAGCTTCTGTTATGTTGTGCCTCTGCTCCAAAGATGTATGTTCAAAGATGAGTGTGAGTCAGTGGTCCTAGTAATTTGTCTCATGACAAATTCATTAGCGTAAATTAATTAGTCTTCTGTACCATAGCAGTCAGCCTTGTAATGGGATTTTATAAGATTCATCACTGGTTACTGAGCTAAAAAAAAAACAACTGAAGAAAATAAAATAATTTCCTCATCTTGAGCTCTTCTGCTAAGACTTTCTTATTAAGAAGCAAATGTGTGACTGGAAAAGCACATTGATTATAAAAGAATGTTGTTCTGAATACAAAAGCCAGAAAAAAATATAACAATGGTGAACATAAAAAATAATGGATTACAGGTACAACACTGATTTTTTATGTGGTCCTCTGTCCCAATTCTTTGACATAGCAGATGTCTGAAAATTTTATCAGTAAAATATACTGAACTGGTTTTGTTTCTGCTGTTTGTTTGTCCCATCTTCGGTAGGATATTCAGGAAACAGATTTTAGTGTTTATAACAAAACTCAGTCTAAGACTGACAGGATTTATATGCAACTTGTCTGGAATGTTACTGAGCATAAAGTCACTGCAAACCCCGGTGGTAGACCAGATCTGGGAACTGCAGGTAATTCATCTCAATGATGGCTGTTGTCATGGATCCCTTCAAGATGTTTTGTATGCTGCCTTCTCCTCCAGCTTTAGGGTGCTTTTGGCATCCTCTGTCTCATCTGATTAACTCTCTTAAGCTTTTACCTTCAGTGTCGGAATTTATAGTTCATAAACCTAGTTTGCTGACTATAAAACTCTAGATAGGGAAATCACACTTGTTTAGAAGTATGAAATAAAAGCAGTAGCTTTGCTTGAAAAACAACATCCATAAACAGAGTGGTAGAGTTGGCACAGTGTAGTGTAGCAGTTGTTCCTGTTCTTAGCCCTGGGGCTTCAGCCTGGCATCCTGTAAGAATGTGTTTGCAGAATAGAGTGGAAAGAGCTGAAAAAGCATTGATAAGCGCTGGTCAAATATTGAAGTGAATTCTGTGCAGTGAGAATATCTTAAGGGCTGGTGATCAGCTGATGACTATTCAAAAGCATACTATCAATTTCTGTAAAATTTATCTCTTACTACACCGTCCTTGTATACACCACGAACACCAATGTGAGGTACCAAAAATATGCCCAGTTTTTTAATGGTCCTACTTCTTCAACATTTAAAAATGAGATAGCAGCAGCAGGCTGCCCTGTTGGTCATAATGTTTTTAATGGAAGAATGTTAGTTTCTTACATTGTTTAAGTCTTCACAACCTTTCCCTGGTGTCAAGCAGGGATGAGAATAATCAAATTGTTTAAGACTGTTTTACAGTCCTGCTAAAATTGTTTACCAAATGCTGTAACCCAGTTCTGTCACTTTAGAAGTTCTCATCCAATGTGCAGACAGGTTTTTATTATATCAACTAACTGTACCTGCTGTCACTTCTGATTGGAAACAGGTGCTTCATATCTTCCTATATCCTGAACTTTAAACAGGAGTCTCCTACAAGATCTCTTTGACATTGTCTAAATGCCAGCTTTAACAAACGTGTGATTTTTTTTCTTTCTAATGGTTCAATCTTATTTGGCTTATATTTGGCCTCTTCTTCAGTTTTATTATTTTTTATGATTTTTTTAGTATGTCCCAGAGAGGACCAGGGGAACAAGAGCACAGATTTAGAAGCTACAGTGCAGATCTCCACCATACACCTTTAATTCCTCAGTAAATTTGCGTTACTTTAAGGTTTTATATCACTGTGTAGCTGGTGTGAGTACAGATTACATCTTGAGGTGCAGCAAAGGAGGATGAGAGTGAACTAAGCTTCAAATGTGGTATAGACAACAAGATTAAATGCAAAAAACCCATGTTTGTCAGTGTAGTATTTTTAAACCTAATTCAGAGTGGTGTACCAAAGACTAAGTCTTTATGGAATAAGTTTCCAGAAGTCTTTGAGAAGACAACCAACTTGCTATAGACCTGCTGCTGTCAGCATTTCACAGACTGCTTCTCTGCTGGAAATGTCCCAGCATCTAAATGAATAGATTTAAGATTATATGATCCTGCAGAAACCTGGTAATTCTGTAAAGGCTGGAGAAGGAAGGTGCAATTTTAGTTTTAATTCACATCAAAAGTTCTCAAAGAAAAGGCTGCTTTTTATGTTATTCAGCTGAGCAGACCTTGCTTACTTCTCTTCATTTATTTCACACAGTGTTCAGGTTTGTTGCACCTGAATTAATGTTGCCTTTCATTTATACTGCCTGAAATCAATTTTATTTAGTTGTTATGGGACAACAAAGCTTCAAGAAGAGTTTATTTTCTCACAGGAAAAAATTGAACAGTTTAGAACTAACTGCTTTAGGGTATCAGTAAGGACTTTGGTGTTCTTTATACAGGGCATAGGAGCATCTCCGCTGCAGAAATGGATTTTGATCCGCACTGGAAATTGAAGACCCTTTTCTGAGCAACTCCTTCTGTTAAAGTGGAATCTTGTTGTATTGATTTCTTTAAAGAAGTACTGTAGAAATAGAGAGGATATAAGAAACAGCTGCAAATCAGAGTTTATTACATCAGAAGTCATATCAGGTCACAGTAGTGGCAGATTTCTTCCCATTTGTCACCGTCAGTTCTTAGCAGTTAATATTTTTCCCGCTGTAAATGTGAGGAGCAGAAGAATGGAGGAGTGTTCAGTTGCTTTCCCACAGTCAAGCATGAATGCTGTGGCAGGACAGAGGGTGCACACACAGCTCACAAGAGCCAGGTGGGCACTGCAGCCATTGCACCTTTCAGCTTGTCTCTGGCAGGGAAGAGTGTGCGTCTCCACATCAGCAGTCTGGAGTGAGAGCAAGCAGGCAGCATACTTACACGTGCCATTCACTGGATACTATTTTGCAGTCCTGTTCCTCCTGAGAGAAGTCCTGCTAGTTCCTGGGCTTTCTGCCCTGGAATACTGTTTTTATTTCATTACCAGCGGGACTCCCAGTGCCAACAAACAAGGGATTAGTTCAAGCAGCAGGCAGACCCCATGGTTCAGGATTTCTGAGCTCAAGGCAGGCAGGAAGAATCTGCTAGAATAGTGTTTTCATTGACTGAACCGCATGCAAGTGATGGAATGTATATAAATTATGTTCTTTCCTGTAAGAGCGAGACAGTAGAGTGACTTATAAGAAGCTTTGAGTGGGAATATCCATTCCTGCATGCTTTTCTAAGGGGAATCGACATCCCAGCTGAGGGGTGCAGATTTGAGTAGCTCACTTTCAAGCCTACTTGGAAAAAAATGGCAAAAGAACTCCTTGTTGGTCAATTTTTTAGATGTATTTGCAGTCAGTATTTCTCCTGATAAAGCATCTCTTCTTTTTCTTGTGTTTTAGCCAATGGTTTCTAATATGTTATTGTCATAGAGCTACATGTTAGTATTTAAACCCTGGAATTCATTCAGATATTTACAGTTTATGCTGAGATTTTTCAAAACCTGATGCTATTTTTATATGCAAAGTGATATTAGATAATATTATAGCAGGTGGATACAACAACTTCTTGATACAACAATTGGGATATAACAACTTTTGTCCTTCCTTGTTTTGCTAAAACAGTGCAAATAAGTGGATGCTTTATAAGGAGCAATACTTTTGTGTTGCATATTGGAGGTCAATTGTTTTTTCTCAGTAGAGTTCGAAAAGAAAGCTGTGGCCAGCTCATAGCTGTCTTGCTGCAGTAATTGATTCATATCCCTTGTCCAGCAAGAGAAAGACTTGGAAGCATAGTTATTGAAAAAATATTATTGGAGCGGTATTTTAAAGGTCAGGTCAGATCTGGCATTTGGGTGATCTTTTATTTCCACAAGCCTGTAATGACAGGCTCATTTTCCCTGAAGCTCATCTGAAGTCTTAGCCCTTCATTGTAAATTAAATGTTGTTGAGTACTGGGCTGCACCGAGGGTCTGACCATTTCAGAGAAATGAAGGCAAGGTGTGTCTGGTGGGGTGGTACAGGTGCTCTTTGTTGAGGCTGAAAATATTAAAACATAAGGAGTTATGTGGGGGGACTAATTGTACAACTGGAAGAGCAGAAATGTGATGATTTACAAACAGTACAGCACTTACAGGTATTGTGTGTGTGTTTGTTTAAACATGCACCCACTCACATATTGTTTGCATATACATTCATAAACAGAATATGAGAGCATCGTACACTGAAAAGTTTAGAAGGTGACTGAGTTATGGTTGCCTGTTGGAAAACAGTGGTGAACTTTTCAACTTCTGACTTTTTATTCTTTGGAGTTTCACAGTGCTATGTTGCCAGAGGTCCCACCCTGTTTTTCAGAGCTTCTGAAAAACCTTTCCCTTGAGACCGTGTTTTAGATTGCAAAGGTTCTTGCACTGCTGCTATCTGCACCTCTGATCTTCTCTGCATGCAGCAGTAAGCTGAGGAAAGAGGTGGTTTTATTTGACTCTGTTTGGATGAAGAATGTCCTACCTGGGTGTGATATATTGGATTATAAAAGCTGCAATATGAGACATCAGGTCTGGATGTGCTGCATTGGATTATGATAACTGGGATATTAGACTTCTCTTCTGCTGTTAAAGTCTATCCAGTAAAATAAACATTTGTGTGCCAAGTCACATACTTGTTTGTTCCCTCACTGTGTTTATAGGTAAGCTGTATCTGATGGAAGGTGAACAGCAGGATGCAGTTTGGATCCCACAGTAATGATCAGGTAGTGATCATAGTGTTGCCCATGCTGGGATTCAGCCCTTGGGGAAAATCAGGGTCACTTTGCCTGTGCTGTTCTCAGGCTGTCACACAGTAGATGTGGCAGGCACCTACCTTGTGTCAGTGCCTTTTCAATTGCATTTATTTGGTAAGCAGCTTGAACTGTCTCATTGCTGCCAGACCGTGTGAGGGCCAAGCCACACTCACAAATCATGAAAATACCAATCAGTAGGGGATTCTTCATGTGACTCTCCTCAAATGTAAGGCTGTATCCCACAGCCTTATGATTCTGGTTATGACAAACCATGTAGAATTATTGATGGTACACAAAGGATTTCTCAATTCTTTTGAAGTTCTCCATTACAAAATGCATTTTGCAATTATTGTGAAAATCACAAGGTTCACATGTTGCTGCTTTCTATTTGCATATCAGTCAGCCTGAAGATTTGTGCCTTTGTGGTGGTGTTGTGTGGTATTTCCTAGATGTGATTAAAATGAAGTTACTTCATTCCTCCTACTTTAAAACCAATATTTTCCTTGAAATTTAAATCTAGGATAAGGTGACATAGTAGAGAAAATCTGTTCTGTGAAAAAGTTTTTCATCCAATATGGTGCTGTGCCAGCTGCATTTTGCTTCATATCAGTCAGATAAAAACATTTTCCCAGTTTCTTGCCTTTAAGCATCTTGAATTTGTAAATGGAAGAGAGGCTTATTCCCCAGACCGGATGAGTAACCTCTGGGCTGATCTAACCCTGCTATCTGGGTACCATACTGCAAATAGAGAAGTGAATAAAAGCTATTATTGGTGGTGTCTTGACCCTGTCTTCTTGTTTGATGCATCTTGTGAAAAGACATTCCAAAGATACCCTGACCTTTCAATAAATACAGTTCATTATTTAGATGAAAAATGTTTGCTTAAACTTCTGAGTGTCACAGATTGTGAAAACAAGGAAAACCTTCACAGGAAGGAGTAAATCTTCTGTAGTTCACTGGTGACAGCCTGCTGTATAACATTCTCCATGGAGTTAGAGTTTCATCTTTACCCTGTGTTGTTTATTTGTACAGAGGTAGCAGATGGGATTGAAATACCACAGGTTGTGTGTACATAAGCAAATGTAGGTGCTTTGCAACAAAAAAAAGCAGAGGTGACAGGTGGATGCAGGTAACACCTAAGGGCAAAAGTAATGATGATAGGGCTAGAGGAGATCACAACAGACTGGTATGGGATTTATAACAGAAATTTTGGAGCTCCTTGCAAGCAGGGAAGAAATGTCCTAAGCAGCAGTGTTTGTTTATCATTATTCTGTTCCACATTGTGACCACCAGTTGGCCTTCACTCTTTCTGTTTTTACTGTCATGATTTGGACATTTTTGAGCCTAGACAAGTAGAAGACAAGAGGCCATTCTCTGTGGCGTTCCTGGTGCTCTTTCACAGTTCATTTCCTCTGGGAATAGTTCAAAAGAGGTACTGCAGACTGCAGCAAAAGACTTGGTGCAGGACAATTTGGCTGATTGAGTTTTCTCCACTTGTTTTTTAAGTGTCTGTGGGCATATAATTTAAGTCTTCAGTTATAAAATATGAGCTGTTACCGGTGGATGAAGACTGATTAGATGACTGAATAAATCCTTTGGATAGGGCATCGAAAGATCCTGTTTCTCAACACCCTGTGTCTTTAAAGTCACTTACCCTATTTAGGTACTGAATTTGGTAGCTGATTCCTTGTGTGAAGAGTTTTAAGCATTCTGAGTAAAAAGCACTGAATAAACATCAACTGCTGTTTTTGATGATTTGAGATGCCCACATTCTTCTTCTGTGGGCAGTGGTGGGCACTTTTAAGTTTCTGACAGACTTAGCATAATGTGATCAGTGCTGAATTCATGCCATCACTTGTGCAGCTATCTTGGAGAAAGATCTTTTGCACAAAATCTTTTGAAGTTATATCCTTTTGCTCTTCATGCAGCGTCCCATCATCTCGATCTGTTGGGGTCACAGGGATTCCCGCCTGCTGATGGCGTCCGGGCCCGCGCTGTACGTTGTCAGGGTGGAGCACAGGGTCTCCAGTCTGCAGCTGCTGTGCCAGCAGACCATTGCCAGCTGCCTGCGGGATGACAAGGACATCAGCAAGCTGACCCTGCCCCCTCGGCTCTGCTCATACCTCACCACTGCCTTTATACCAACAATCAAGGTAAAAAAGAAAGAAATGTGTGTATTGCGAAGGGGAAGGTGTTACTAGATCTCCGTGGCTAAATTATAAGATTTTATCATTTTAAAAACTTTCGTATCCTCTTCAAGACCCCACTGATGCATTTGATGCCTATTAAAAATCTGAAGAGAAGACTCACACATGCTGATCTGCATTATTCCATGGAGATGGCCTATCATCATTCCTCGCTGATGATAATACTCTGTCACAGTTATGGGAGGGATTTACAGGGGTAAAACTGTTGCCTCTCTACATTTCACATGAGTGCTTATGTTGCCAGGAAGGTTAGGCTTAAGACCTGGGGCTGCCCAGACATTTATACTAACAGTGAGTTGTCTAATCTTACTGCTCCAACAATGCTATAGAATAATGAACCAAGTATCATACCTTTTTCTGTACTGTGAGCAGAATCATCTGCACAACCTGTTTGTTTCATGGTTTTGCCCTCAGTAACATGTTGGGATTTCCAAGCTGTTTATCACAGCCTGTAAACCAGAGCATTAGCTGGTAAATGCTTGACATTCTTACTTTTTTGTGTATGTGTTACAGCAGTCTCTTGAGCCAGAGGTCCTTGTTAAAACAGTGCAGAGCTAGAACAACTAATTTGAAGTCAGTGAGGCTGGCCCACCTTAAACGAGAACAAGCTATACCCACAAAATAATAATTCAGCATGGTTCCATTTGGGTACTACTAATCAGAGCAGTTTGGGCAACTGTAAATCATGTCATTTGTCAAAGAACAATAAATGCCTTGGTGTAACCTTAACTCCTGAATCTCCAAAGATGCAGGGCATTTTTCAGACCAGAAGTCTCCATTTTTTTCTGGTTCTTTCCATCCTTCTTCCCAGGATGCTTTCCATGTTGTTCCAGAGCCACCCCGCTTTAGAGCACCAGTGATAATTTCCTTGCTGGCAGGGAAGGCAGGGGAGGGGATGAGATGGGCTGGGTGAAGGCAGCAGTTGGCTGGGAGCCCTGGTGGGGATCAGAGGGCAGTACAGGGACACATCATTGCCCACAGCCCGTGTGTCCCCTCCCAGAGGAGATGCCAGGATGCAGAGCAGCTGTGGCGCTGCGTAGCTGAGAGGTGGAAGCGGGGTTTCCAGAAGCCACATGCCTGTCCTGCTTCATGGCTGTTTCTGGAGCCTTGTGAGCACTTATACTCTACCCAGGCTCGTCCCTAGTCACCCCCTCAGACTGTGTGGTCAGTCATGCCTTCAGTGCTAGGCAAGGCACCCTCTTCCCTGTGTACATTCCTCTCCCCCTGCAGCTTGCTGACCACATTATAGTTCACTCTTCAGCCTGTGCCCATTTGCTGGGTTAAAAAAGCGTATTTTTTTCCCTACCTTTTTTTTTTCTTATACTTTCATTTTGAAAGAAACTCGGTTGACTTATACACATCTATAGTATTTGTGTCACACAGGCTGTGTTGTCCTAGACAAAAGCAGTCCTACTGCTTTAGGACTGAGTTTTTCATGGAGTAATACAGTGTGCTGGCAAGCAAGGCAAAGCAATCCAAGCTTTGTGCTTGTATTTGTCTACAATAGTCCCTCAGCTAGGATGGGACATGTGATATAAAAAGTACAAACTTCTTTCAGAGTTGTCAGCATTGTAGCATAATGGCATAGCATGTACCAGTACTAACCAGGAATGGGATCTGAGTGTCCAGATTCACTTGGAGAGCCTGCAGGAGACAAGATACTCTGATACTTGACTTGACCACATTACTCGAGTTCAAAAAGAAGCTCCTGACAAGAGCTGGAACTTGAAGACAGGTTTGTTGTCTCACTCAGTGCTCTGATCACAGGTTCAACCTTCCTTGTTGATGTAACTAGTTTTAGTTTTCATTTTCTGTGTACAATTGCTTGTGACCTAACTAACTCTGTCTTGCCTGTGGGTCCTGTATAACTCATGAAGTAACCTATACTAATCTTCACCTGCCAAATTAGATTAGGGTTCAAGTTCAGTTATGTTGGGATTAAGTCATCACAGGAAAAAAAAAACCCAACCAATATTGGAAAACTTTCTCTTTCCTTCCTCTGTTTGATTAAGCCTCCAATCCCAGACCCAAACAATATGAGAGATTTTGTCAGCTACCCAACAGCTGGCAATGAGCGGCTTCACTGCACCATGAAGCGGACGGAGGATGACCCAGAGGTCGGTGGCCCATGTTACACTCTGTACCTAGAATACCTTGGGGGACTGGTGCCCATTCTGAAAGGACGTCGTATCAGCAAGTTGCGGCCAGAGTTTGTCATCATGGATCCTAAAACAGATGGAAAAGCAGGTAGAATTCAGTTGTTGCTCTCTATAAAAATGATTTAGCAATATTTTGGGCATTAGTTTTAAACAATACATATATGCAACATGGATGGTGGCATCTGGTATTTTTTTCTGATGTGAAAAAAAATCTTTAGTGTGACCTAGAAGCTTCTGAAATTATACCCTGCTGTCTTCTATTTTACAGAAGAGAACTTCTTGTATTTCTGCTAATTAGCAGAAAATATTCTTTAGTCTCAATTTCGAAGTCAATTGAATGCTATTCTGTTCATCCCTCTGAATCCTGTTCACTTGAGTTCAACCACTGGAAATTTGGATTTTGAAAAGAACATTTAATTTTCCTCTCCAAAGTTTTATTTCAACTGCTGCCTGTAGGTCGGGTTTAGGCTTCTGATGACTGAGAGTTACAATTTGTACCAGTTTTCTGAAGCAGCACTTAAATTTTCTGGGACCTGTCTTGATAGATGAAATCTATGGAAACAGCTTGATTTCCACTGTGATTGACAGCTGCAACTGCTCTGACTCCAGCGATATCGAACTCAGTGATGACTGGGCAGCAAAGAAATCTCCAAAAATCAGTCGAGCTAGCAAATCACCTAAACTCCCCAGGTAATAACATCTTGGATATTTCTTCTTCTTTCTCCCTAAGTGGCCTCTCTTCCTCCCTTCCTCCCCTGCCTCTCCTTCCTTCTCTTGATATCTTGCAAAATGAAAAGTAAGCTCCTTTGGGCACAAAGGAATTCTCTGTAAGATTGGGGTCCTCTACAGAGTGCAGTTCTGGGGTGATCTCAGAGACTGGCATGGAGTTGGACTTTGGGGAAGATTTCTGGGACAAAAATGTAATGGGAAATAATAGAGAACAACTTCTCGCCAGGCAGTCTCAAAGAAAGATTTTGTAAACTCTCCCAGCTTTTCTATTTTTCTCTCTCTTGCCACCATGGAATATATTTTGTCCTTCAAACAGACTGTTTTTTGCTTTTGTTTGTTTAATTTCTGACAGTGAGCTCTTTAGACGCTTGAGCTGGTATTCTTGACCCCCATCTTGTATAGTAGGAGGTAGAAATAACTTTTGGCTTAGGATAGGAGGGAGCACTGACAACATTTGTGGAGCCTTGATTTGCTGTATACTGATGCAAAAATTTTTCAGCTGAGGTATGTTCTCGTTTCTTGAGACGTTGCTCAAAGTCTGCATAGTTGAGATCATTCATCTCTACACCTTTTAGAGATTAGTGGAAGATACATTGTATCTGACAGAACTGATGCAAGCTTTGTTCGATTAATTAGAAATTGCAAGTGTGCAAGTGTGTCAGGTATTCTGTAGCTTCAAATTTGACCCATAATTCTCCATCCTGTAGGCTCTACAGTTTCTATTAGTCACTTTGAGGACATTGTATCAGTTGTCTTCTTACATCTTTCCATTCAAAGACGTGAGTTTTGTGCACTTTAGCGAGCCCGTTGTTGTTTCTAAGTATTGCTTTACCTGCAGAATCAATATAGAAGCTCGCAAATCTCCAAAGATGTCACGAGCTGCACAGGAAATCTCAAGATCACCAAGGTTGCCAATAAGAAAACCCTCTATTGGTTCACCAAGCCTAACACGAAGAGAGTTTCCTTTAGAAGATATTACTCAGGTATTGTGCACATTATCACCATACCTGATTCAAATGCATTTCTTTCACGAGGCAGCATGTTGTGATAGAGATCCAGTGATCAGCAAAAAAAGTTTTCATTAAATTACAATAAGTAGATAGAAGTAGAGAATTGCATCTTCCAGTTCAGTACTAAGTTCAAAAGTGCCAGTGGAGTATTGGGTGTTGTTTGGTAAGTACCAGGACCACTTACTTTTGTCAGTGTGAATCCATGTGAGAGGTTTTATTGTAGGTGATGTTTTTGGCTTTTTGAAAGTATGTGTGAAAACACATCATCAGTTTCTCAGACCCATCTTAATACAACCATAATTGTCTGCTTTGATAGGGATTGCATAGATAAAGAAACGTTTGATTCAGAGGACCGCGTGATCTGTTTCACAATTAACATGAAACAGTCTTAATTGGAAGGAAGGAAAGGAATTACCACTTTGTGTTCTTTGTGGTGTTCATGTCCTCTGGCTAAATGAAACTTCACAGGCTGTAGAACTGTCTGGGTTGTATATTTCATTAATAACAGCCTGTGTTCTTTTAATTTTCTTTTGTTTGGTTTGGTTTTTTCTGCTTTCTTGTTTCGCTTTTTCCTTCTTAGGAAAAATTGTAGAGCAGTTACACGGAGATAGGACCAAAAGCCCTTCAAATAGAGCAGAAGACCTGAGGCTTAGATTCTGCTCTGATACTGGCAGCATAACTCCTGGCCTTTGAGAAAAATCTATTGGTCTTTCAGACCCAGAATATGTGCACCATGGCCGCAGTGGTTTGGGAAGTTGCTTTAGGAGCTCCAGTGGAAAATATACTTGTTGTTATGAGTACTTAATTTCCGTCTTGTTTATTGTTCTATAAAGCGATTCATGAAGGTAAAACCAATGGGCAGGGTGTATCATTCTCTGAAATACAGAATAGCTGTGGTCCTGCTGGGCAGGAGCAGCAACTGCCAGAAAACAGACCTGTTCTCTCTGAGCAGGCATTCTCCACTCAGTGTGGTTCAGATCTTCAATAGCTTTAATCACCCTGTTGCATACATCATTTCTGAAGGTGTTAAGATTTCAGAATGACTCTTAATGACTTAAAGACTGTTGCTACATAGGTACTTAAGGCTGTTTCAATACAACAAAAACAAGAGAAGCTGAAATTGCATTATCACTTGGAATAGCTTGGTTGCTCTGCAGTTGTTTATTAGAGCTGGATACAGATTTTATCAGGTAAAAATGATCTTGTTTTTGTTTTGCAGCACAATTACCTTGCTCAGGTCACATCTAATATCTGGGGAACCAAATTTAAAATTGTGGGTTTGGCTGCTTTCCTACCAACTAACCTTGGCGCAGGTAAAAGTAAACTGTTGATTTTTTTGCATGTCAGATTCTTTCTAACAAACAAGAAACTTATGCCATGAGATTTTATTTATAAGTGACTGAAAGGCTTCTTTAGCAAAGTACTTATTTTCTGCAGACAGTGGGAATTGGATTTTATTGAATCACTGTAACTAAAGGAGATTAAAATCTATAAGTATAATAATGAGATGATCAATAAAATGCTAGAAGTCTGACTTGTAATTAAACAGTAAATTAACATTTGAGCCCAGACATCTATTTTTACAGTTTATTTGAACAAAACCCACACAAATAAAAGAAGGGTTTTGCAAGAGGACTGTAGAAATAGTAGGTTTTATGTTACTGAAATAGAAATATTTTTAGAAGTCAAATTTTTACAGTTATTTAGCTACAAATTATACAAAAAAGCTATTACAGCTTCATGCTCAAGATTCTTCATGTCAGTGAAGAGTCTCATCAAAGGTTCTCCTCCTGGAGCATCAGTAATCTGGTAGCCATCATTAAAAGCAGCAGTTGTCTATCAACCTTTTTTTGGATAGGCCAGTTCTATCCAATAGTCCTGTTGGAAGGAAGAAAGCTGGATAAAAAAATAGGGTACCACCTCACAGAAGTGAGCTCTGAACTGAAATATTAACACAAGTCTAGCAGTTTAATGAGCTCTTTAGAAAACTTATTTTGTCCTGTGTTGCATTACATAGCTGGGTCAGGAGTACATAAAGATGCCCTGGATGCAGAATTAGGTGGATAGCTTTTGTGGCTATATGGACTGCTATCAGCAATTGAATGAGCACTGATCGTTCTAATTCTCTCACTGCTGGTGGAGATAGGGAAGGAAATAAATGTAGAGTAAATGTATAGTGATTATTTCCTTCAGATGTTCTCCCAGTCTCCATTGGTTTGGGTCCCAGGGATTTCCTGAGCCCAATGGGATTTCTTTGTATGTAGTAACCATCAGCAGATTTCCTTTCTGAGAGCTTTCCAGTTTTCCCCTAAAAGCTGGTAGCATCCTGTGGTGAAAAGTTTCACAAGTAGAATGGAAAAAAATATTTTGCTTCCATAAAAATAGATGTGAATAAAAGATGAAGTAATTAATTTCTTAATTACAGAGATGCTGCTTCCATTTAAAGAGAAATGGCTGAAAGCAACAATCTCTTTCATCCCATTTATGCAAAAGTGTTACATAGTGATTTGACAAATAATGGCTCACCCGTGCACATATATGCAGTAAATAACAATATTCATAGCCCTTCTGTCTGCTTTGAATTGCTTCTTCCTTAGCTTTACATGCTATTTGTGTAACAGACATTTCTGTTTCTTGTTACGTTCTTTCTCTAGTAATATATAAAACCAGTTTGCTGCATCTGCAGCCCAGGCAAATGACAATATATCTCCCAGAAGTGCGGAAGATTTCAATGGACTACATTAACATGCCTGTCTTTAACCCAAATGTTTTCAGCGAAGACGAAGATGATTTACCAAGTAAGGAGGGGCTGGAGGGCTGCTGTGTAATGGGTTAAGCTAGGTGCAGGTCAGGTGGGTTGTGTCATGGTCCCCTCTGGTAAACACACAAATCAAGATTGTTTAGTCTGATGGAGTCGTGTAGAACTGAGTTAGAATAAGGCTAATATGTATTACGGGCATTGTTTTCTATAATGTGCGGGAAATATAATTCATAAAGAGCTCCTTAGTTCCAAGTTCATTGGGAAATTAGTAATTTAATTTCTAAATTCAGTCTAAATTCATCTGAGTTTGCTAGGAACTCTCCACAGACTGAAGCCTTGCATTCTGCATCTTGATAGGACAAAATTGTAATGTGTTGGAAACCCAAACAGGCTGTTCTTGAGACCTGATGGCATCAAAGCACAGCCAGCTGATAGAAGCTTGGGTTGGAGGGCAGGTTCCCATAAAACTCAGCCACCCTTTGAGAAGAAGTAAATGCTCATCTGGGTTTTTATCACTTCTAAGTGGCTAAAGTAGTAAAGCAGCTGATAAGCAAAGCAGGATCAGGAAGAATTTCTCACTTCGCTGAGATGTAAGGTTACAAGATTTAAGCAGGGAAGGTTTGGGTGCAGGTGATGTGATGTGGGAGGTGAAAGAACTGGAAGTACTCAAGCCCTCTTCCCATCACAATCATCATGCCAATAAAATTAACAAAGAGAAGAAGATAAATTAATAAATTTTCAGAAATGTCATATCATTGAGGGATTCCTTTTGCCCGGTCACAGGTTTTTGGAACTATGGAAGTGGCTGTCAAGCCACTACCTTTTAAAAAGGAGGAAGTGTGAACACTGCAAAGCAATTAGAGTTGTGCTAAAGTCTACTGAAACAAATGGAAATGTTCTTCTTATTTCAGATGAGGATTTCAGCTGCTGATAGCAGCAAAGCCTTTGACTCACCCAAGTATCAGAGTAGTCCTCTGGACTTCTGAAGAAATACTTGCATGTTTCAAATTAAGCCTATCTTTTTCACAATCTGGAGGACTTGGCTTGCTTAGTTTCTGTCTGCATGATACTCACTTGTAGTATCTGAAGAAAACAATAGAGACCTTAGTGACCATTTATATATTATTAATAGGAAGCACCCAACATTTGCTGTTATGAAACATGGTCCAAGCTGTCAAAAAGTAATATAAAAACTAAATAGAAAAGAAAAAAGTTAACACAAAGTTTTCATGTCTCTTCCTGAAAATTGGGTTGAATCTGCACTAAGAGATGAAGTGGTGCACATAATTGCAGGTACGCAACATAAACAGAGAGAAAATTATTAGAGACTCTTGTAATAGCTTTTTGAAAAGGCTAGGAAAAGAATCATACTACTCTGTCCACCATAACAGCCTTCTTCTTGTCCACTTTTTCCTTTCTAGTTTATTCTGAAAATTTATTTCTGACTTAGTAAATGGTGGCTAGTTAGATCTTCAAAAATGTTTTGGGGAATATCCCTTCTAAAGCCTGCATATAAAGAAAAGAAATATACTGAAAGAAAAAGTATTGTGGTGTAAATAATGATTACATGATAGATTTAAAAAAACATAGTAGAAAGCTATGCTTTCTAACTAACTGCTCTTGGGCGGTGCAGTGTTCATAGTGAGGTACACTTTGGGACAGGTGTTTTTTAATGTAGTCAGTAAAGATTTGGCAAGACAAATGCACAGTGAATTGCTTTAACTTACAAAGTATGCAAACTAATCAACTAAAGACCAGTGGAGAAATTAAGAAAACATTGGATTTAAACACTCAGGAGCACTAAGCAACACCACAACAAATGATATTCTGTTGGATGAGGCAAAATGACGGCAACATTTGGGGTCGTTCAAACCAAGCTAACAATTAAACTTCAGGCTCTGACAGCTAAATTGCTAAGCCTGCAGGCACCAGGCTTGCCAGCCAAGCACAGACTCATAGAACTGCCTTAGGATCAGTTAAGTTTGGCTGTTGGTCTTCCTCTAAAGGAAAGAACTGAACTTCTCTAAGTGTTTGCCAGTGTAGCCACAGTGCTATCTGTACACCTCCTACGTTCATGACTGATGCTGGTAAAAGCCTGATGTTACTGAAAATGTAGGACAAAGGTAGATGACTAGACACCCCAGAAGAAATTAATTAGGAACTGGGCAGCATTTGTAGGAGTCCTAACTAATGGATCTCTTATGTGATCTGGTCTTGCAAATCAGAGGTCTCCGCAGAATTTGGCACACTTAAATATGGATTTAAAACTGGATAAAAACTGGATATCACACTAGATGCTTGGTCTCTTTTCCTTCCACAAACCTACTGATACAACTCACTTATCATTTTCTGTGGGGTTTTTTATAGGAAATTTATTAAAAAATAAAGAACTTGTAATATTCTTGGAAGTTCTAATACAGTATTTACTGTTTTCCCTCTTTAGTCTCTTTTGTTTTTTCTTTACTTCTGTACCTCTACTTGGATCCAGTGTTGTCATTTTCCTGCTCCAGCTTTTCGGTAGTAGTTCCTATTGGAATCAATCACTTTTTGCAAAAGGAACTACAAACAATTTAGCACTCTTCACGCTTCTGCTCAAATTATGAGAATTGTTTCTTGCCACATTTTCCCTTTTTCAATGCCACCACATGTGGGAAATTTTTCCTGATATACCTATGCTTCTTTATATATTTCTGATTGCAGCCTGTCCAAACATAAATGCTGCAGTCACCCTGAGTACATTATCCACTTCTTGAATCTTTTTGGTTTCCCATCTGTTTCCTCACATTTTTCCATAAAAATCTTCTGAGAACTTTTATAAGTTTTGTCTGCATTTCATTCCGTCATATTCCTCTCCCTCTGTTTCAGCTTCCTTCCTTTTGCATTGCTGGTTGGTTTGTCACCCTCTATACGCAGCGTTTCCCAAATATTGTCTGCCAGACTGCTGGTTTGTGTGCCAAACCAGCACAGTTCTCCAGTTCTCCCAAGCTCATTGAGCCGAGGAATCTTATACTAGATATTATACAGTGCCTTCAGTGCAGGTCTTCAACTTTCTCAGCGTCCACTTTTTTTGTTTATTTGCTTGCTTGTTTTGTTCAATTGTTTGTTGATGTATTTACTCTCAAAAGTCCCTCCCTGAAAACTAGTGAGTCCTGGGTTGATTTGAGCAGAAGCATTTAGAACCTGATGATGAGCGAATGCTAACTGATATTTTGACAGTCCATGGGGATCATAGTGTAGGCTGAAAGCATGCTCAGAACTTGTCCTCCGAAGTGTCACTCCCCAGAAGTGGCTTTAAAGTTGATCACCAGCTGTTACAAGTAGCTCTTGTGCCATGGGAGTCACGGGAGACGGGGCTGGCTTACGTGTTCCACTGAGGTCTGATTTTGGGAACAGGTAGCAGCCCCTCCGGGTGCAGCAGAGTCCGTTCAGGTAGCAGAGAGTTTGAAAGGTCCCTCCGTGCCTGGTGCAGCCCCCGGCCCAGGCCTGGCCACGGCACGAGAGGGATGAGTGGGGCGGGGAGCGGAGGCCGGGCCGGCGGTGACGCTCTGTGTTGTCCCTTGCAGTGCCCGGCGCCCCCGGCGCGCCCGCCAGCAGCCCGCCCTGCACCGTCAACATCCCCATCGCGCCCATCCACAGCTCGGCGCAGGCCATGTCGCCCACGCAGAGCATCGGCCTGGTCCAGTCGCTGCTCGCCAACCAGAACGTGCAGCTGGACGTGCTGGCAAACCCGCCGGCCGAGGCGGGGGGCGAGGGTCCGGGGCCCTTCCCGGGGGCTCCGGGCCGCTTTCCCGGCCCTGGGGCGGGGGCGCTGGCCGTGGGGGAGCTGGNCCCCCGCAGCCGCCCCTCGATCTCTGCCTCAAGAAAGGGGAGTTCTCCCTCTACCCGGCGGGGCACTACCAGACGCCCCTTGGGTACGAGCGGATAACGACGTTCGACAGCAGCGGGAATGTGGAGGAGGTGTGCCGGCCTCGCACCCGGGTGCTGTGTGCTCAGAGCACTTACACCCTGCCGGGCCCCGGCAGCTCCGCCACCTTGCGCATCACAGCTGCCGAGAAGAAGATGCAGCAGCCCTGTGCCAGCGCCACCTTGAACCGGCTCACGGTCCCCCGTTACTCCATCCCAGCCGGGGACCCGCCGCCCTACCCTGACATTGCCAGTCAGCTGTCCCAGGGCAGAAGCATGGCGCAGAGGCTGGATAGCACTATCATTCATGCTACTCTACGGAGGAACAGCAGAGAGGCGGCCCTGAAAATGGCTCAGTTGATGGATGGTCAGAGAGCCACCTTGCAACTTCCCCCTAAGGCCAAGAGCAACATTGTGTCGGCGCAGTACCAGCAGAGGGTGCCCACGGCCTTGTACACCTGCAGCCAGTGCAGCAGTGGCGGCGCTGGCAGCAGCGGCACTGCGAGCGCTGGTGGCGCGGGCAACATCGCTAGCGCCAATGCTGGTAGCAGCACTTCCAGTATTGGTGGCATGAGACCAGATCTGAGCACGGGGAGCGGCTCCCAACACAGCTCTGTCATTTCTCACGCTGTCAGTACTTCGCCTTTGGCCTCCCAGTCCTCCTACAGCTTGCTGAGCCCACCTGACAATTCCCGTGACCGAGCGGATTATATCAACTCTGCTTTCACAGAGGATGAGGCCCTTTCTCAGCACTGCCCCGTGGAGAAATCAGTACGGCACGTACCTGTGTCCTTGACAGAGGCTACCCTTAGTGTAAAACGGCCACCGCCCTACCAGTGGGATCCTATGGTGAGCGAAGAGATCTGGGTTCCTCAGGAAAGGACATCTCAGAGCTCAGTGCCCAACCCTCTAAAACCTCCTCCGCTGATCATTGGTCAGGCTCAACATCTGGATATGTCTCGAGTGCCATTTGTTTCCCCCAAGTCTCCAACCAGTCCCACTGCCACTTTTCAGACGAGTTATGGGGTTGGAGTACCTTACCCGGGAAGCTACAGTGCCCCACCCCTTCAGGGAATGCAGGCCCCCTGCTCCCCCAAAGAAGCTCTGGCCCCAACACAGTTTGCACAGCAGGAGCCCACAGTTGTGCTTCAGCCAGGTTATCCATCCAACCTCTCCTATTGCCCATTGCCACCCATGTACCCGGGAAGTAGCACCTGCTCTAGTTTACAGCTGCCACCGATCGCCTTGCACCCATGGAGCTCCTACAGCGCCTGCCCACCCGTACAGAACCCCCAGGGCACCTTGCCCCCCAAGCCGCTCCTCGTGGTGGAGAAGCCGGTGATGTCTCCCCCGCCAGCAGAGCTGCAGGGCCACGTGGGCACAGAGGTGATGGTGGAGACGGCAGACACTTTCCAGGAGGTGCTCTCCTTGACAGAAAGCCCTGTTCCTCAAAGGACAGACAAATTTGGCAAGAAGAGCCGGAAACGCCTGGACAGTCGAGCTGAGGAAGGAAATGTGCAGGCTATCACTGAGGGAAAGGTCAAAAAGGAGGCGAGGACACTGACTGACTTCAATTCACTGATAGCCAGCCCTCGGCTGGGGAGGGAGAAGAAGAAGGTCAAGAGCCAAAAAGATCAGCTGAAGTCCAAGAAACTAAACAAGACAAATGAATTTCAGGACAGTTCAGAGAGCGAGCCGGAGCTTTTTATCAGCGGAGATGAACTGATGAACCAGAGCCAGGGCAGTAAAAAGGGCTGGAAAACTAAAAGGAGTTTGAGGACAGCCAGTGAGCTGGATGAATTCAAGTGCCGGAAGGCCAGTGAGAAGGAGGATGGGCGACTGGGAAGCCAAGGCTTTGTGTACGTGATGGCCAACAAGCAGCCACTGTGGAACGAGGCAACACAAGTCTACCAGCTGGACTTCGGAGGGCGGGTGACCCAGGAGTCAGCAAAAAACTTTCAGATTGAGCTGGAAGGACGACAGGTAGGAAGGGGTGGCACACACTTTCTGGAATGGGGGACAGGATGTGGGAAAGCTATGCTTGAAGTAAGCTGTCTCTCATGCTGCAGTGCCTCCTGCTTGTGTCAGCTGTTCATGAAAAAAGCTTTGCCATGTGGTTGATAAAAAATGAAGGTCTAAATTCAGTACACAGGGTGAAGTTCAGCTGTAAAGTAAATACTCAAAACATGTTTGGTCTCATTGCAGTCAGAATGGGAGCAAGGGCCTCCTTTAGTATGGCTGGCTCTCACTGCTGAAGGTTTTGTAATAAACACAACAGCCCTCCACAGCAGTAGCTGCACTTGCCATCAGTGATGGTTGTGGATGGCAGCTAATTGAGTGAACACTGCTCCCTTCTTGCCCTGCTTACAAGGGTTAGCCAGGCAGCAGGTACCTAAGGCAGTTAGCTTTCCTTCATGACAAAATTTCCACTTGTGAGCAGCTACCATGCCCCTGGGGTTGGCTCTTAATGCTAGAGGAGGGTGACACTGACCCACCCCAGAACAAAGTGCTTCTGGGCCACTTTTGAACCGCCCGTGGGTAGAAGGGTCAATGGCAAGTTCAAAAAATCAAAACATTTGATTTTGGCCAGAGTATGTTACTGCTACTACACCAAACCCAGGCTTGTAAGTGATGCAGGATGCTGGACTGAGACTCAGGAGACTCATTTATTTCCTTGTCCAGCTGTAAGTCACTTTCGGTTTACTAAAGATATCAAGGCTCTCAACTTCTGCTGATTTAAGTTGGGAGTTAGATGTCTTAAGTATCAGACATTCATGACCAGTGGTAGTCTTTTGGTTTTGCTTGTATGAAACAACAGCTCAAAAGAGGCAGTCAGAGCCATTTGTACCCTTTTCCTCTTCAGTTAAATGGCTGTGGATATGTCCCCATGGACAGCTGTGCAAAACCACCCAGCCAAGGGTTTTTTTCTTGCTGGGGGTAAGAAAGCCTGCCTTAACTTGCACAGTCAGTCCCCATTCTAGCTCAAGGATCTTCACTGTAGAGCATGTAAAATCTGGATTTCCGATGAAGCAAATGAAAAAACCATAATAATAGGCCAAACTTCAGGTATTCCCCATGGAAGAGCAATGAACAACCTGACTAGATTTGCTTTTTTTTTGCATTCCAGACAGCTCTCACTGCCCCTTTGGTAATTCATTCTTGCTGTAATTATGTGCTAGTGAAGATATTTATGCAGAGGGAAACAGAACTGCAAAGAATGAACACCTTATCAACTATGAAGTGCTAGAGTGAGGAAATTTGTTATTCTCCTTCCCTGAAAGCTCCTTTCTTTGAAAACAAAATCTGTTTTTCCTGATGGGTTGATGGTAGGATATTTCCAAGGGAAAGACTGGTATTTTCCTGGAGGAAGCATGATGCTGGTGTATCCACATCTGCTGAAGGAATTGGTAACAAGCTACTTAAATGAATATTGTAGGCAGTCTAGCATGTTTTATCAGTTTAGTCTGTGGAGTCAAACATTGCAGTCAAATACTCTATACAGATGAAAAGTACAGTGCTCTCACTAGTTTTTGGCATCATACACCATTCTGTCTGTAGCTCCAGTCATTATCTGAGAAGGGGAAGTGTTCATATGAAGGAGCAGAAAAATTTCGTTCTTATTCTTTTCTCTGTTTCCTTTTCTGTGGTTCATTTTTTTTGACCTTGTTCTCTTTTCCCTTCCTTTTCCTCTTCCCCTGCTTCCCAGGTGATGCAGTTTGGAAGAATTGATGGCAATGCTTACATTTTGGACTTTCAGTATCCATTTTCTGCAGTGCAAGCCTTTGCTGTTGCTCTGGCTAATGTGACTCAACGCCTCAAATGAAAAAGCAGAGACTGGAGAGAGAAAAATGTTAACCTTCTCATAAAGTCCAAACCGGAAAATGTCAGGGCAGCCTGCTTTAGGTGTGCGGAGATGCCGGGGAGTTAAGGAGGCAGTAAAACTGGAAAAGTCTACTGGTGCCCACCAGAAGGGCATTAACTCTAATCAGTCACGGGGTGGAGGGTGGGGGGCTGTTTTCTGTTTGTTTGTTTGTTAGCTTGTTTCCTTTTCGGTTTGTTTTTCTTTTCAAGCGTTGTGCTGGGTCTCAGACGGAGCGAAGGGTTGGGAACCGTTCAGTGTTACATGGAGAAGTGTGGCTTTTGGCTTGTTGTGGTGGTTCTGCCGTGTGTGCTACAGTAGCTGATGTAAGCTCATGGGGGGATTAAAACAGACTGCTCTTTTTGATAGACTGCCTTATCTCATGCTATTCTTTTTAAAACAGGGAACATTACTTTTTTCTGGTCCAGTTTGTACTTCTACTACTAAAACATAAGTGATAGAAGCAAAAAAGTAAAAAAAAGAAAAAAAGCTATAATACTTGAAGACATGTGTTTCTTCTCTGATATCTGCTAATAACTGAGTACCACAGGTTACAAGGAGGCTTATGTAGGTAAACATTTAATTTATAAACAGTGACGTATTACTCAGAAGAGAAAAAAATGTTGCCAGTGGGTGTTTGTTATGGTTTAGGAATGGCATTCTCCAATTTAGTGTTTCCACTCCAAACCATGCATTACTCCCTCACCTCCCCTCCCCTTTTCCCTTCCCTGCAGTGAGATGGAGGAGAATTGGAGGCACAAAAGGTAAAGGTCACAGGTAAAGAGAATAACAATTTACTGCAAACAGCAGTGAAATAAGAAAACACACAGTAACAGCAGCAGTGTTAATACAGAGTGCATGAGAGGCAAAGGATTCCCACGTGTGTGCTCACCACGGGGAAGCCTCTGCCAATACCTGACCGTGCTGCCACACTCTGTGACCCGCATGGGACCCCTTTCCATGGCTCCAGAAAACGATGGGAGGTGGTATAGAATAACTTCTGGGTTCTAGCCATGCCCTCTCCTGGCTACTGCAAAAATTAACTCTGTCCTGGCTAGAACCAGGGTTTAAAAACCCACTGTATCAAAGAAGTTGATGCGTGCTTGTTTTGTATGCTGTTAAAGGGGATAAACATCTTTCAGTAGGTGACAGAAGACAGAAGAGCAAATAGTTACAAGCATTGCTTCTTTTGTTACTGGCATAAACATCTTTCAGTCGGTGACAGAAAACTGGAGAGGAAATAATAGTAAGTGTTGCTTTTTAGTTCACACTATTCAGCAGTATTCTGTGATTTGGCCTGTAGCTGGGAGAGGTACAGTGTGATCAGATGTACCTCTAAGGCCGTGTCTGTTCTTGCTCTTCATTTCAGTGTGTTTACACCGTGTAAACAAAGCTTTTCCAGCAAATGAGATGACCCAGTGCATTCAGTCCTCTTAGCAATCAGTATCAATCAAGTTGTACAACAGTGCTTGGATTAGGAAGGAGACAGAAGTGTAGCAAGTCATTACAAGAAGTTATATCAGGGGAGCAAATTCAATACAGGAAACAAGATCATGGCTGGCTGGAGAACAAAGGAGTTGAAAGAAAAAGGAAAAACTGGACAGAATCATGTCTTTTGTCACCCACCTTGCTACTTGCTCCAGCTAAGAGCAGCAAGCCAGTGTCTACATGGAGTGTGACAGAGGAAAGCTTAATAACAGTAGTATGACTGTGCAGTTCTTTCTGGTGCATGTGCAGACCTGTTGAGCATTTCAGAAGGTTCCTTGCACAGAAGAGTTTCTTTGTTGTATATGTGTTGTGCACGTGTTTATTTGCTTTTTCTCTTTCCTTCTTGTTAGCATTTTGCTACAGAATATGTTTTGATATGGAAGTAGGTTGACCAGTAATACACAAACCCCCAAACTATAAATATAATTATTCAGACATTAGATTACAAAACATCACGGCAGATTTTTTTCAAAATTTGATCTTTCAAAGTTAAAGACCCACTGGGAAAGATTTACTGGTTGAGATGCCAACAGCTGCTTTGTCTTTTGTCCACGGTTTAGCTTTTTTACTTGAGAAACTCAGTATAACTTAAGATGAATATGTGGGATTTCCTCTCTTTGTTTTTCTTGAGCCGTAGTAGTAGGGCAGATGTGTGTTGCATTTGATTTATTCCAGAGGAACATTTCACTCAAGAGCCTGCTGTAGTAGAAACTACCAGTATGCAGTGAGCTTCTAACTTGTGCTCTGCTGAGGCTTCCAGAGCTGTCGAGCACAGAGGAGTAGTGCCAGCAGAGCAGTTTCAGAGAGTTCCCAAGGGAGGTGATGAGTTAGATCGGATAATGCCCCATGGGATAGGTCCAGGAAAAACCACCTGTGAGATGGTGTCTTTGGAGGGAGGAAGGAGAAGTAGGAAGGAAGGAGTGGGGCAGTAGATGGTATCATGCCTGTACTATCCCAAAACTTAGCAGTTTCTGCTTGTGTGTGGGAGTGGTCAGACTTAACATTACACTTGGCATCTATCAGATTGTTGTTTTCTTTAATTAATTAATTTTGTTTCCATTAATTGTCTGGGCTCATTTGTGTTCTTCTTACATGCTTGATTTATTCAGCAGTTTGAGGGCCTCTGTATGTTTAATGTTTGTGGAGCAAAAGAACTGAAATAGATTTGGTTTTAGTCCCTTGGAAATCAATGGAAATGTTTCACTTGTCGGTTTTTATTGAGGAAACACTATTAAACCCTTTGTCTCTGTTGAGTTACATACTGAAAAACAGCAGGTTCAATTCTTAGTCCACTGATTCCAGTGCACAAGGAGGGAAGTTGGCTGATGAGAGGCCTCACCTGCCCTAAGCTCTGTGCTAACCAGCTGTACCCTAGTTAGGCACACAGTCAATACTGTAAGACAAGAAACATACCAGGGCTGGCTTGTTTGCTTGCTGAGGGAAAGGCCACTTAGTCATGTGTCAGAAATACTCAGCTGGAAGAACACCACCGGCCAAAATGATTAGAACATGGAAACAATGTGAATGTTCTTTTCTGAAGAAAATTTAATCTAAAAAGGACTTCTGCTTGCAGTTTCTTTAACCTTTCAGAGAACAGTATTCCTCTGCACTTCATTAATTGCTACATTTTTGCAGCTATCAGTAGTTTTATTCTAATAGAGAGCCAAGAATTGAAACCAATGAAACAAGTAACAGAGATAATAATTTGGTGCAGGTCATGGCTGCATCCTTCTGATGGCACTCACAAAGAGCCTTGGCATAGAAAGAGCTTTGGTTTCTGCTCCAGTAAAGAACAAGGAATAATTACCAAAAATTTGGGAAAATAGATGCTATTTCCAACATCCTTTCCTTTTACTTGTCAGAAAATTCAAAAAGAAAAATAGTCTTTTATCTTTTTGAAAATAATTTAGCTGAGTCTTTTTAATTAAGGATTTTAATGTTTAGAGAGTCCCCAATATTAGAGAAAGAAAATGCTCTCAAATATATAGAATGTTAATGAAGGGAATGGTAAATACATAGACATCTGAGTGTGCAGCTGGATCCTAAATTCTAAAAAGAACAAGTGAAAGTCATTTTATTTTCAACTGAGGTACAATATAGGAAACAAATTTAAGAATGTCCCAAATTAATCGCTTAAATCATGAAGACTGCTATTGCGTTCAGCCAAAAGATAGATGTTACATTTTCTATTTTGTTAGTAAAACCCAGTTTTTCTGTAGGTAACTTAAGTTCTTCTAGGAAGAATGTAGCAAAGTGTTCAGAAATACCTAGTTCTTTTATACATGCAGTAATTTCCACTAGTAAAGGATGTCTTTCCCAAAGTTTATTTTTTTCAGTTGTGCAATAATTTTAACAGTCTAGGGAGTTTGTTTTGTTTCTGTTGAGTTGGTTTTTTGTTTTGGTTTTTTTTTTAGTCTGGGTTTTGTTTTTCTTTAGGGAGTTTTGAGTAGTTTTTTAAAGATAATTTAATGCAGATTTCCTGTTAATGTCCAAAAAACAAATTATTTTTCTTGCATAATGTAATGAGTGATTTAGGGATTATTTTATTACTATGTATCAGTGAGTTATACACACTTATTTATATTTAAGGAGCATCTTTGTAAGCAGTTGTTTGCTAGCAGGTATGTTTTGCTGCAAGAAATTAAAAATGCTTATAGGAAGCATCTTTATTTGTAACTATACTTTGGTTGGGAATGGCTTAAAAAATAGAAGGCATGGTTTGCTTTTTCTAGAGGTACAAGATGAGGTGCGTTACATGATAAGAGAGGATATAACACCACGGGCTGTTTGTAAGGAGGTCACTGTCGTTTGGAAGGGTTTGGCCATGGCACAGTTCAGTGCCAGGTCGAGGTACAGGCAGACTAGCTTGGAATTCCTGAGGCACAAGGAACAGAGCAGCAGCAGAAGCATTTTCCTCTGCTCAGCCTGACGATGCTTCTTCTTCAGCTGGGCTCAGCTGGTTCCAGCACCAGCACAGTGCTTGTGGCAGGTGCTGCTCGTGGAGCTGTGCCCTGATGTTGCCTGCAGCAGCTTTGCCTCTTCAAGACGCTCCACAGGAGAGTGGTTGGAGCAGGCATTCCTCCACTCATCTGGTTGGTCTGCTCCAAGAGCAGCACGGAGTTTGGCTGCAGCAGCCTGGGCAGAGAGAGCCCCAATGGCAGCCAGCAGCCACAGTGTCCATCTGAAGTCAGAATCTGCTCTACTGCAGTTGCAAAGGGATGAAACCAAAAACCTGATGATTTTGAAAAAATAATGGTGATGTCCTCAAAGTAGATCTCGAACAGAATCTAAATATTGATATTTTAGCTTTAAACAGTAAGAATACATGGGAGATGACAGAGGAAAAAAATGGAATTACCACATTAGCAATTTTGCACTCAGTTCCAGAGGCTGCAGTAAGATGTGCCATGGGCTGCCTGAATATCAGTGAATCTGCACACGGGTTCATCTCAGTTACAAAAGTTTCCTGTGATGCAGCCACAAGTAAAATAGTGTTTTTATGAAGATGCATGAAGGTCTACAGGTGTCAGACAAGGATATCCAACTTTGCTGAAGCCTTCAGCCTAAATTTTCCATAGATCCAGGCTTTCCTTGATGTATCTTTTTAGTGTCCTCTCAGAAATTACAAACAGATTTTGGAGCTTGCCTGATTGTTGCCTCAATTTCTATGCATTTGCATTTTGCAGCCTAATATGTATGATCCTGTGTTACCTTGGTGCCCTCTTACCTCTCAAAAGCATTTTACATCCTCATATAAAAAGAGCAGCAAGTGCAAAAACTGATTTGATGAAATGAAGGGGGAGAGAAGACACAGTAAATTTTCATTAACTTTTAAGAATGTGTTTCCCAGAGCAACAGTTTAGAAATTGCATCTCTGCAGGGCCCAAATAACTCCAGACCAGTAAATGAGACTTAGACATTGGTAAGAGATGAGACGCTTGTGTGGCACGCTGACAGAGGGCCAGCTTCCAGCCTCACTACATGGTTACACCAAGATACATAAGAGACCAGAATCCAACCCAAAATGTTCTTCCCCATTACTGTGTGATTATAAGGTAAAGATGACTTGTGTGACCCATACATCCACTCAAGGAAATTAGAGAGCGTTAGCCAACAGCCATGTTGACAGCTCAGTGTAACCCCCCCTTGAAGAATGTTAGAAGTAAAATCCTGGCCATGGAGTAGTCATTCAGATTTTTGACTTTTATTCCCATTTTTAGGATTCCATCACAGGACGGAAGGGCAAGCTGTTGATGTTATGTAGAGATTGGCATCATAGTTTCTTCCCAATGTAAGAGAGCAAGTCAGCTGTACTGCTTGCAAAAATGGGAAAATCCTAGTAGACAAATTATTTTTTTGTGTTCATGTCTCTTCCCCTTCAAGGCACAAATGTTCATTAGTAATTTAGAGTCTTGTTGCCCTCAGGAGGAGTCTGCAGGGAGGCACCTCAGGTCCTCTTTGCAGGATTGGAATTTACATGCACCATTCTCAAAGGAATAAAATTAATTACTACTTGTGAACAATGGTCTATGTGAATTATTTTGTCTTTGTATTTATTTCATTTTCCTCTTAAAAAGTCCCACAGAGATGTTTTAAGATGAAAAGACTGCTTTCCCTGTTGCCTGATATCACTGGAGATGTATCAGGAGTTTCTTTGGGCGGTTTGATTGTTGCTGCATCTAGAAATTTTCTAGAAAATTTTTAAGGCAAAAACAATTAATGAAACAAAAAAAAAAAAGAAATAAGACTCAGTGAAGCAATTCTTGCTAAGAAAACGAAAAGCTTCACCCTTTAACTTTCAATTTTGCAACTGAATCAGTGACGAAAAATTTGTGTTTCAAGGCAAATTGATTGTTTGGGAGCACTATGCAAGTGCACTGGTTCGCTGACACAGAGCTGACTCCAGGAGCAAGGAAACATGATTTTGTGAGACAAAATTAAATAAAGGAAAACACCAAATACTTACCTATCCAGGGTGTTCAGTGAAAAAATTATATGGTGTGATGTCAGAGCCTGCCAGTCTGCTCCTAATCCTCTGGTTTACAATTTTAAAATACGGACTGATTCAGCAATTCTAAATCCTGACAAAGGTGGTCTATTTTTGGAATTCTGTCTGACTGGCCAAGTAGATGGCTTAAGACACAGATAAAGATTGAAGTGATAAAATAAAAGAGAAACGTTTTGAAACAGTGTGTAGACACCTGAGTTTCAAGTATTTCACAGGAATAATGCTCAGACAGTAATTCTTACCTATGTTGTTTGAAGCTATTTATTCAGAACTTTTCTAACTTTCCCTTTGTTTCTTCAGTTTGCTTGATACTTGTTTTGCCTTTGGTTGCTTTCCACTCTGTTTCATTATTTCATTCACTGCTTCTTTTTCTGTTTGTGTGTTGTGTGTTTGGGGAAGGGTATGTCTGTTCAAGATCTCGTTGTTTATTGTAGATAAAATATGTGGTGTTGTGGAATAGCATGGGGATGCATTCGACTGAAAAGGCACTGTAGTGTTTCCTGAAAAAGAAGGGGAGTTGCATTTGTTTATAAATGCATTATTTTGGTACTATAACTTTGAAAGTGATTTGGGATTTTTTGTTTTGTTTTGTTTTGTTTTTTCTTTTAAATTTAATGAGCATAGAGTCATGCAGGTGCATGCATTCTTAAGTGAGCAAGCCCAGCATGTTTTTCTTAAGGCTTTTGAAAATTTGGTACACCATTTGTGAACTTTAAACAGACTTTACCTAGACTATTTTTTAATTATATTTTTTTTTATCTCCTTTTTTTTTTTTTCTCCTGAATATACCGTGGTATACTTGGTTTCCATTGTACTTAAAAACTACCCTGATCTGCCTCTCCTTTTATGTATCTTGTGTAATAGATTTTGCAGGAGGTGCCTAGAAAGTATTGTTGGTTTCCCTATAAAAGTGTGGTTTGTCCAGATTCTTTACTGTCTACATGATTGAGAGATGGACTGATTGCCCTATTTTTCCTTGATGATTTGGAGTTGTAAGAGTTGTCCAGCTGTTGCTTAATAAAATTTTGCAGACTAGAAAGTTGCTGATTTGTTTCTGTTGCATTCTGCATCTTGGCAGGCACCTTAAATACTATTAAAGCATATGACAAATCTGCTGGAACCATCTGAATACTGACCAGCCAGATGCCATTACGCTTTCTCTTTTCAGGCACCGTACTCACAAGTTCCACTGAACATGGTGCGTGTACCGGTCCCATCACACCTTGTGTCATTCACGTGGGAGGATGGATGGCAAAGATTTTGTGGTGGTAATGTTCCTCTCTGCCTGGATATCAGCTGGTTCTTCTGATATTTCTACCCTGCTTGCTTTCCTTCTTAAGGAGATTACTTTTGGGGTTTGTGGTACTTCTTATTTTGTCATTGATAAACAGAAAACTTTAGTGTCACCACAAGGGAGTTCCTCTGTCCTGTCATCTTTACCAGCAAATGCTATGATGGCCAGTGTTTATTCTCTGGTTTCTAAAAAGCAAAATAAATAATCATTTAAGCATAGAAAACAACAAAATAAAAAAAGATGGTAAAGTATCTTACCTTGCCTGATAAACATTCCAGCTATGGCACAAATGAGAAAATCCTGGCATGGATCCTCATAATAGACCCACTGGAGTTTTGCAGGTGTCTGTGTTGTATCTTCACCTCTTCACTATATTCTTGGGTGGCCTAGAAGAAGTTTGAACATTGAGCTACAAAGTTTATTGATTATGTGAATTATTCAGAATAGTAAAGGCAATGGCCATTTGTCAGGAATGTCAGAAAGACTTCATGAAACTTGACAATGAAATGGCAGGTGAAACACAGCACAGGTAAATGTGAACTGATACATGGAGGAAATAAACAATCTTAACTTCACATTGGCAGTAGTGATCTCTGCAGTGATCTCTGCTACTCCGAGGAGACCTTTTGACAGAATGCTAGATAGTGCTCTGAAAACATCAGGTTGGTGCTCAACAGCAGTCAAAAGAGGAAACTAAAATATTGGTAATGATCAGGAAAAGAGCTGACAGCAAAGCAAAAGACACAGGATCACTGTATAAAATAGCAGCTATCTGCACTTGATGTACTGTGCAGTGCTGGTCCCCTTCACAGAAAAGGGAGAGATCTAGAGAAGATTCACAGAAGTGCAACAGGAGGCACAAACCAACATCTGCATGACTAATTAGTGTGAGGTCTAGAACCCTCCACCCTGGAAAAGAAACAGCTTAAAGGAATTGCTAGAGAGCCACCAGAACAGGAGTAGTGTTGAAAAGTGGATGGGGATTACCTGCTGTCTCTTCCTGCAGAAAAGCTAGGAACTATAAAATGAAAATAAAGTGAAATACCACAGGGGCAGAAAATTAAACAAAAGGAGGAGGTTCTTCAAGGAGATGACTAGCCAAAGCCACTTTGCCAAAGCTTGCTGTGATACAAGGAGCTCACAAGAATTCAAAGACTTAGAAAGTATATGAATGAATGATCCACTGGGACACAAAGCAAACTACCACAGGAGTTGAAAGATCCCTGAGCTAAAAATAGTCAGATGCTGGGAGAGTATTAGGGGAAACACCGTGTGAATTTGCTCTGTTGTCATTCTTCCCAAGGAATCTGCAAATGGCAATTCTAGGAGACAAAACACTGGCTTTACTGGAATTTTGCTGTGAAGGACTGTCACTATACATCAGCTTTTCTAAACCAGGCCTAAACCTGGAGTGTCAGGCTCTGGGAAGAGGAGAAAGGGAAGACTCCCAACCTTGTGCCTGCATGCTTTGCGCTGCAGCTGTTAAAAGTTCTCTTCTAGCTCAGGGAAGGTGTGCTGGGGCTCTGCCAGTGTTCATTAAATCTATCTACCAGGGTTATCTGATGAGTTTTCAAATAAAATTGAACTTCTACTGAAACACAGAAATTATTAAATTAATTTTAAAGTTTGGAGACAGGGAAATGGAACAGCAATATAGCTTCTGATCATGGCACTCTTGTTTGGCCTTTTGCTTTTTTGCTTTGGCTGTAGTGTCAGTGTTTGCCTTAATTCGTATCTGGCCAGGTGAGCTGAGCTGATTATCACAGTTTCCTTTTAGATCAAGGTTCCAGGAGTTTTCAGGTTTTTACTTCTTTGTGAAGGATATTGACTTAAAATACAGTCATCTTCTGCTTCCCTGCTCTTTTTTGTGTTATTTTGGAGTTGTTCTGGCAGCTACAGCACTGATTAATTGATTCACTCATGGTAACAATCTGTATCTGCTCTGCTCAAGGGAACTGAGCAAGTGCAGTTTGGTTTGTTGTTCCAGAAGGTCAGTTTTGGAATGTCCCTTTCTGCTGGGTGCAACCAGCTAAATTAACACATGTTGTCACTTGCAGTTTGTAAATAAATGTGAAGCCTGTTGCATCACCTTCTCCACATGTTGGAACAGAAATGTGAATAAAAGAACACTGGAGCTGTGACTGGCTCTGGAGAGAGAGGAGGCATGAAAGGAAGCAAACAGATCTGGGGAGGTGGTTTGTTGTGGGGAGACAGCTACTGAAACATGCCAGCCTGCAAATAGCAGGTGATAAAAATGCAGAATTTATCAGTAACAGTGGCTGCAGCAAACAAACAGAAATGTAGACCTTTAGGAAAATACCTGGAAAGGTTCCTGTGATTGTTTTCTTGCCTTGTAGAAGGACTATTAGCATTTACTTGTTCTTTTTCATATATGATTTGGGTTGTTGGTGGTAATAGTACAATCTTGTTTTTATTATTTGAGTGAACACAAAGGCAATTTATGCATACTGCTGCCTGTTGTAGAGGTCAGGATGTGCAGGCACTGAGGGAACAATATTTAATCTGGGGCTTTTAAAAGACTAGCTGATAAGACAGCAATTATACATATACTTAAGTTTGTATGTACAATTTAATAACTGCTGGCTAGATCATGCACTTTTTCTCCAAGAACAGTTATTGCTGTTGATGTTCTCTGAGCAGTGACATATTCCATTTTATATTGGCATTCCTACCAGAATAACTATAGATAATAAAATAGCAATCTTTACTTACTGCTAATTTTTTCAAAAGCAGTCCAGCTTTCATGATGCAATTTTAATGGGATAGGAAGCTAAGTAATTACCTAGTTCTGAGAGAGTTGTACAAGATCAGGAAAAGAAAAAACCCCACAACCTGGAGCACTTCACACCAATCATGATTAATCTCAGACCTTTCATCTTGNGAAAAGCCTCCTGACCAGGTTTTGGGTCGGCCAAAGGCATCATAGGAACCCCCTGGGTTCCAACACCTGGAGCACTTCACACCAATCATGATTAATCTCAGACCTTTCATCTTGCTCCTATCCATTATAGATGTCTATTGCATATCCTCATTTTCTGTTCTGTTTAAAATGGACAAATTTCAAATCTTCGTTAGATCAAAGGGAAATCTGTTCATCTGGGGGTATGTTTTGCTTTGTTGCATCTCCTGATACTTTGATCCTTTCCAGCTGTTCCACATTTTCTTCCATTTATCACTTCCCCATGGATAAGGAGGAAAGTTAGACTTGAACTCCAGGAAGTAACATTTCTTTGTTCTCCTTTCTCAACGCTCTCTGAGGCGATAGTCCTCTCTCTTAAAACAAGAGCTTAGTTGTTCCCCTTGTTGCACAGTTTTTTTGAGATTAATTTCTTCCTTTTTCTTTCAAAGCCATTTAGCTATTTTAAACTTTTTTTTTTTTTGTAATCTGAAAGAATGTTTATTTTAGAGAAAAGGCTGTATAAGGCAGTTATAGCCAAAGGAAAATGCTAAAGAGGATTTAAACATCGTGGAGTTTTCGAATTGCCTTCATGGGGAGGCAGACAAATGCTGAGTCTCGTTTGCAGAAGTTACGTAACTGTGATTTGATTTTTAAGTGACTTCTCTGTATCATTTATGAATTTTCTAATGAGGGAGCATCTTTCTTTTAATCAGATCTATGAACATATCTTGGGGATTTTGTCCTTGAGCTGATGTGGCAGCTACTGTCATCTGAAGTGGCAAACAGCACATGTTGCCACTTGTAGTTTGTAAATAAACTTCAAGCTTGTTACATCATTTTAACAGGTTTTATTTGTATGGCTTAGAGGGTCTCTAAAGCCAAGATTCCAGTTTTGTTCATAAACCCACTGCTAGTATTGCTATTCATATGATAATAATAATTTTATTTGAAGTTTAAACAATACACAGGTTTCAGTAAATTTATGTCAAAAGAACACAAGTGTGAAAAGACAGAAGATATCTTTCTAAAACCCACAGCACATATATTTCTTTTCAGGAATTTCTGTATTTCTTCCTGTCAGGAAAGGGAATGAAATTTTGACATCAGAGAACAAAGTCTAACAAACACTCCGGAAAGGAGATATTATCAAGTAAAATAGAATTGAAAAAAAAAAATAAAAAACAACAGAAAATTTGGAAATGGAGTGACTACAACTAAATGGACTGAGATGAAATGAGGGGCAGTGAAAAGGACCAAAACTTGCCAAAATTACTCCAATTCAAATAAACAAATCAGGGAAGAAAGGAAAATAAAGAGAGAGGAGAAGACCCTATAGAAATGAAATTTTTTTTGCAAAAAGGAAATAATCCAAAACCAAGTGAAAACAATAAGAGTCAATAGAATGACAAGTGCAGGGAAATGGACTGAAGCTTTCCCAATTCATCCCCATTGAAATCACAAGATTTCGTTCCCTTTCCTTGAAAGGCAGGCCATAAACTGAGAGACCATTATGTGGAGAGCTGCCAGAATCCACAGTTACATTCCACTTTTGGAAATGATGGAAGATACTTGGTGTCACTTAGTTTCCTGCACTAGCCTTTCTTCCAGAACGGTTGAAGTAGGTCCTGGCTGTCTGTGGGCATGTGCTGTGTACAACTCCTCTGGAATTTGGAGGCACTTCCCGCAGTGCAAACCTCTCTCAGTCCTGTAGGGTGTGGCCAAGCAGTGGCACCCAGAAGAATGTGGGCAGGGAGCGGATGTTTGGGTCCTCCCCACCACAGCTGCCTGTCTCATTTATTGTCAGGTTGTGCAGCCTGTGCTCATTGTACACGTCAAAATCGGTAATGCTGCTGCTTGAACTAACAGGTATAAACTGCAGCCCTCTGCAGGTGCAAACTGCAATCTTTGCCTAGCAGAAGGTTAAAATAAATATTGAATGACATCATTTCATTGAGATTTGTAAACAATACAAGTGAATTGTTTTGTTTGAAATAGAATCCTACAAGTGTTTCATAGTTTATAAACATGTTAAGGAAAAATACTGTGTTGTCTGTTTAGGATGCTTTTAAACAGTAAATGTATATAATTCTTGTTATATGGATTATCAATTTTTTACTGATAAATATGTGAAGGTTAGATGTTACAGCACAAAAAAAAAAAGTTCCCAACAGTCAGGGCACCATTTTTAAAAGCTTAATTGTTACTTTGAAGCTACCAAAGGCTGTAGGATCTGAAAAAAAAATCTGGCAACACAGATCTCTTCAAAAGCATTATGAAAGTTAGCTTCTTCAAATGATACCAGCATCTGAATTTTCTGACCTTGGTTCATTGATTCTGTGATCTGAATGCTACTCCCAGGAGCTTTACATGCAGCAAGCTCACCAAATTAGCTGGATATTCCCCCCAGGTGCTTCCTCACAATGACTTTTCTAATGCAGTGACACAGAGAAGCCCTATAACTACAGTTATCTCTGCTTGACTCAGAGTGATTGAATAAGCCAGCTTTTCAGCTCCACAGTGTTGCATTCTAATAGCTTCCCTTTTATTGCCTTGTTCTTTATTTCCCTGGATGTATTCACCGAGCCAATTAAAAAGGAAAAAAAAATCAAAATAAAATGATCTTCAGCGCAACACTTTGGCTTTCCAGCTGTGTTACACAGAGCATACCAGAGAGCCTCAAAGGAATTTGATCTATTGGCGATGGTGAGGGTGGAGGGGGAAACAAGGGTGGGCAGGGGCTTTTCATGACACCACAAGAATGAAGAGAAAACATCCACAGAGCAAACAGCAGTTCCTGAGGTGCACCTGTGGTAGGAATAGGAGGGCAGGACAGTTCACCCTAATTCGTTGGGCCTGCATGAATTCACTGAGAGTGGAACTTCCCTGTGGAGCAGGTGATGAACAAAGATACAGACTGCAGCAGTAGAGACTGAACATAACCTTTGGAAAGCCAGAAATCAGAGAACTGCAGGCTGCAGCAGTGTCTTACAGTATGTCACAAAAATAAAGTGACACAGATCCTTGCTGCAACAGAAATCACGTGGGACTGCAAAGCAGTGGGTTTCAGCAAATTAGCAGGAGGAATACTCATTAATTCCCTGAGGAACCAGACAGTACACCCACAGGCAGCCAGAAGAGACAACTTGGATCATCAAAGAATTTTGAGTCTTGAGAGCAGTGCTGAGATGTGAGAAAGCAAACTGTTGTGCTGGATTGCTCATGGTACAGATGCAACGAGGAGTACCCAGGACATGGATCTGGTATAAACAGGGATCCCAAGAACTGTAATTCTGATACTTCTCAGCTCTCTCTTGTGGACAGCAGTAACTGGATGGAATCCTATTATGGCTTGAGACGTACTGTACAGCCCCCTAATCAAATGCTTTTAAAGAAATTCCTTTCTCACCTAAGGAAAGTATGGAGGCATTAGGCAGCGTATCAAGAGTTTCAAAGTTCTGGAGCCAATCCCGCAGTTTTAGCTCTAAAGAAAATAATCTCTCTCCAAAGTACATGAGGTACAAAGTACATGAGCTAACTTTGAGAAAAATGTGGGAGTCTACCAGCTCTACTTTGTCACCCTGAGCGATGCAAGATGGTGTCACATACTACTTACTGTGGGAGAACATATTGCTACAGTTGAGCTCACTTAACACCTTCCTTCCTCTTATGCTCAAATACATGGGTAAATCAAGCACAAAATTAAGTCTCCTGCCAAACTTATTCCTCAGTATAGTTAATGACTTCCAGTAGTAACCCAAACTGATCTGGGTCAGTTCATCCTGTTTCAGTCTTTTTTGAAGAGTTGAGACTGGACAAGTTTGTCATCGAGAGTGGCACAGAGCACGCTGAAGAGAATTCCAGCCAACTGGTGGGCACTTTTAATGTATTTTATACAGTCTGATGTATTTTAAGAGCCTGACAAAATGCTTAGCTAACAATATTTGGAAAAAGAAAATAGGCAGTAGGAAGTAGACCAGCCATGCAGGCAAAATAATAGAAAGGATTATATTGGAGTCAGTTGAAAACTGGAATATAAGGATGTAAACCATAAGAAAGTAGTTTTAAGTGATATGTTGTTCTGGAGGAAAAAAAAGAGTTCTTATCCCACTGTGTCCTCTGACACTATTATTTGAGGTTATTACCTCAATTTGTAGATAAGATTTCATTCACAGGCCATTAGATAAAATAGTGCCTGGGGTTTGGGTTTCAATAAAGAAATTGGCAATATCTCGTGTGAATGAGGTGGGTTTTAAATGGATTATGAATTGAACTAGACATCTCACAAAGTAGCCTTTGATGGGGAATCCTTGCTGAGCAAAGTGTTTCTGGTGGGATTTTGCAGGGACAAGTACTGGATCTGACAGTAAAGATGGCTCAGAAGGAGATACAGCACTGTGGTTGATCAAATCAGTAGATGGCATAAAACTGCCAGAAATAGCACTAAGGACAAGGCAGTGGAACATTACTGACAAAATGCATTTTTAATGCAGGCAAATACAAAGCTATGCCTTTAGGAGCAAGGAATGTGGCCAAGTCTTCATAATCAGTAATTTAGCTCTAAGAGCTGCGGAGCTGATTTGAAGGCATCTCAGTAGGGGATGTTAGCAATCCTGAGATCTTCCTGCAAAAAAGCTAGTACAATCCTCAGATTGGTAAGTAGGGCAGTGGGAGGAGGGAATTGATTTCACCTGATAAAATACTGGGTCTGCTACTGCTGGCCAGGCTTCTAAGCTGTCTTACAAGTAGGGAAAGTGTTGAAAAACTATAAAGTTCAAAAACTGAAGAAAATGCCTCGCAGCAAGAAATTTTTCTGCTTAGCTTATTTCAGAGAAAAGCATAATTAAATAATTCTCACTATCTTAAAAAAATTAATTGAATTAAAATACTGGTATCAAAAGGCACTTCAATTTAGCAGGAAAAGGCACAACAAGCAGTAATGTCTGGGGGCTGGAGCCAAGTACAAAAAGAAGCAAGACACCCTTTATGATGGAAATTATTAACATTGGAACAAGCTCAAAGAAATCATGGATTCTCCGTTCTGTGAAGCGTTCCAAACAAGGCTGCTTCAGTTAGATGAATTTGGATAGGTACAGAGGTAAATGTGTGAAACATGCAATGACCAAAGGCAAATTGTCTCCAGAGGAATAGGCAAGGCCTTAGTTCTTCCATCAGCCAGGTCATGACCTGTCTGGAGGACACTCCTGCTCTTTCACTGTCTGCATGCCCAGTCTTCTTTCTTTCTTTTCTACAAGGGGAGGAGAAGTGAGGGCCTGAGGATGAGGAGACCTTTTCTCTTGTGGGCTTCTGGTTTAGCCACACATATTCCCAGGCCTAGGACCTCAGAAATGTGCCCAAGTCCTGCAAATTAGCTGTCGTCTTAAATGGCTGAATAGGAGACCCATTTGTTGGTTTGCACAAGAAAAAGCTAAATTCATTCCAGTGGGCTGCAAACACATGCTGAAAACACTGCATTTTTTAAGTTCTTCTATTTTTCTTTAAAAAAAAAAAATTGCTATTTATAACTGGGTATTCATCTTTGTATTTCAGAGCAGAAATGACTGACTAGAGAAAGGAGCCTCCCAGGCACAGAATGAGGCCCTCCCCTGGTGATGTTTCATGTTTCTAGTTAGATTTAGCAGTACCTGCAGGGTCTCACTATTCATTAATGTGGGACTGCGTATGTAGACAATAATCAGCTTCTAAAAGGAGAGAAGTTTTCCAAGATATCTGTCACTTTTCGCTATTTCCGCGTTAGTTTTAATTGCTTCCCTTGAGATGTACAGACAACAGTTCAGAAACGGAAGAGTGATAAACAATGGAAAAGTATCTTGTAGCCTCCTGTCTGAATAATGACCTGGCAGGGGGAGCTGCAGGGCTGCGCTCTGTGGGAAGGGGCCGGCGCTGCCCTGCAGCATGTATCAAACTGGAACAGCTCCAAACTGAGCCCAGCACGGACACAGCTGGTGGCACCTCTGTGGAAACATATTTAAGATAGGGCACAGGGAGGAGGAGGGGACAAAAAGAGTGAGAAGCAGCATAGGAACACTAAGGTTGGGGGAGGAGGAGGTCGGGCAGGCCCCCACCCCCTTCCCCAAAAGTCTGTTGTTTGTTTTTATCCGAATCAGTGCCCAAACGTTTATCTCAATCGACAATCAATTAAGGTAATTTCCCTGAGTAAAGTCTAGTTTTCTCCCAACAGCAACTGGGGACTGATCTCCCTGTCTTTATCTCTACACATGAGCTTGTTTACTCTGTTCCTTTTCATTTTCTTCCCTATCCAGCTGGTTTCAGGGAAGGGAGTAGGAGTGAGCAAGCAATTGGGTGGGAGTTTTACTGCTCATCTAGGGTCAACCCACCACACATTTTTAGTTTGAGATTATAAAATGTGCATGATTGTTAGTCAATCCTAATTATTCTTGAGAGATAAGACTATAAGAGGCATGAATTTCAAAGGAAGAGTAATAGGCATCTCAAAATCAAAACAAAGGTGTTCTGCCTAAAATAGGCATAGTAAAACTGCAGGATATGTCATTACATGTATTTTTTCAAACATGAAACTTTTTAGAAAAATGCATCTATGTAGTTTGAACATTGTGTTTAAAGTTTCCTCTGAAATATGCCTGCAGCAGTATGCTGTAGAGAACTGTGAGAACTGTAGAGTAAACATGACGATCTATTAAATGGACTAAGGTAACTAAAATACAAACAGCTGCAGTTAAAAATATGCAGTTGGCCCAGTTTTTATCTAGACATCACAAGTTATTGAGTTTTTATTTTCCTTATTAGTATACCTTTTAATACCAGTGGGACATTTAAGTTAATAAATGCCACTGGTAATTATTATTCCAAGTGTAGTTGACATTTGAAAGCAAATAATCACAGCAAAACACCATATAAAATGTTCATTTATATCTAGGACAGGCAATCTAGTTATGCTCCCATTTCCATCTTCCTGTTGCTGTCAACATGACAGTTGAGAGAAAAGCAGCCCAGCCATACTAAGAGAGACACAGAGCATGAACAGGTGTGATCAGCATTCCTCTTTGCCTTCCTTAAAATCACCTCACAAGAGATTCTACTTCAATTTTGACCTAAAAGAGATTTTAAATTGTATTTTACTGTCTTGTCCTCACATCTCTTCAAAGCAGGTTAGACGCAGGGAAGATTCATCTCCAAAGACAGAGGGAGAGAGTGATGAGTCTTTCTTGCTGCTGCTGTGAGGTTCAGGACTGCCAGCTGCAGCTGACTGTGTGGAGCTTTGTTCCTCCCAGCGATGACAGGAGCAGCTGTGGCTCCAAAGCCGCTGTCAGCTCAGAGTTGATTTGTTATGGGTGACCTGCCATGGGCTGTCCCAGCTGTGCTTCTGTGCCACCTCTTCAAATAAATGAGAAGCTTTGCATCACAGTGAACATCGCCCTCCTGCTGAGCAGCGTCACCTTTCTGTCCCCAGCACGCTGCTGCAATCCTTTACATCTGTGTGACAACAGTCCGAGTCACGTCATGGTCACATCGCTGGTTAGCTGTGACAAAGCAGTTTTCTGCCAGAAGGCAGTCCAGCCTTGATGGCCTGGGTCAAGGCCAGGGTTATTCTCTTCCAGAGCTCAGGCAGCAGTGAATAACGGGGCGGGAGGACCAAACTCACCAAGTTTCTGTGGGGCTCAGGACAGTTTCTAATCTGCAGTTTGGGGATACTCAGTGACACCTCCCATCTGTGGTGAGACTCAGGGGCATAAATGAAGCTGTATAACAGCAGCACAGGTTCTCTTATCTTGGCAGTCAGCGCAGAGGTGTGCTTGTTTCTGTGGCATCTGATGTACCCATCCTTAATTCCACTTGGAAGGAAAAAGGCAGTTGCTCCTTTCAGCCAGCAGCTGCCACTACTGCCTTTCTCTGTCTCAAAACAGTTTTGAGGGAGAAAGTGTTTGTTAAGCAGGTGGACTTCTGTTTGTTTGAGGGGTTTGTTACCTTACTGGAATAAAAATAGGGGGGAAGAAGGGGGTTGAGTTGGCAGCATTTATTCCCTTAACTTCTCAGCACCAGCTGCCATTGCTTCTGAAGGAGTCCAGAGTAATAACCCTGGTGCTTTTACATGGATTGCTAAGCTTTGTATTTAACCACTACCACAATATAACACATATGGCTGATGCTACAAAAGGCTCACTATACACATGGGGAGAACCAGGAAGAAAAATGAGCTCCACCCTCAAAAACAAACTCTTTTCAGGTTATGTGATACGATGCAGTGCAGATGTTGAGTTTGATCATATCTTAGTCTTAGACTCTTGGGGCTTTTCTCTCCCTCATGAAGTCCAGAAGCATTCAGGGGATGAACTGAGTTCCAGATGCTTAAATTCTAATTGAGATTTGTAAGACTCTCAGCAGTACTTTAGATTGGTTTGTTCTTAGATGTGGTTTGATGCCGCCTCTCTTTTATCATGTGATGTGAAAATCAGCGAAATCAGGATGACAGAGAAGGTGCAGTGCTCGGACAGATGAGCTGGGGTACCCTGAAATGAGTGGGGTAAGTCATGCCCCAGTGCAGGTTATCTGCTGCTTACTCTTGCACCTTATTTGCAAAGCTGTCTATGAAACCTTAGCCTCCCTTTGCTTTTACTGAAGTTGTGCTTCCTGCAGAACCAAACACGTTTCTGTGCCAGCCCAGTCTGTGCTGTGAGTGCACTAGACAGGGAAGATGGACACCAAGTCATGGGAGAAGCTCTGCAGGGCTGGGCTAAGTGAGCAGCAATCTGAAATGTTTCATTCATCAGATATCAGATCTTCACAAAAGAAAAGAAATTGGAAGTTTTAATAAAAGTATCTGTTCAATATTAAAAATATGTTTTAATGCTTTTCTCATTTACTAAAATAAGGAAACCTGAAATTTCTTTGACGAAAATGTTTGGATGCAAGCTTTTTTATTTTTATACCTTAAAAATGCTACTTAGGAATTGAATACAACCCTGAGTACTGCTTGTTTTAGCAATGTATTGAAGTGTTTTGGAGACTCAAAATGCATTCTTGACCTCCTTAGAGTCTTCTGGGTGCTTAATATGGACCACAGTGGGAATATAGAGTTGCTTGTGCCTTCCCACAAGCTTTGCTATTCACAAGCCTAATTTTAATCCTGTAATATCTGCTATTTGTTGGTTGAAACACTGTCTGTTTGGGTTTTCTTTTTTTTTTTTTTGATAGCAGAAGTTGGTGAGTTAATATGTGTTCTATGCTAAAACTTTCTCTGTAAGTAACCTGCGAGCCTTCCATAGAAGGTATGGAACCCTCCCATGGGATTTGAGGTGTAGGGAGACAAACACCATCGGAAGCCAGCCTGGATAATGTTCAGCACAACAAAGAACATTTCGTCTTTGGAATGGTGCTGCTCTGGGCCCTCAGAAAATGAACAAACCAACGAGCAAACCAACGAGCAAACCAACCCCAAACCCCCTTTGTCTCCAGCTTAAATGTGCACGTGGCTTTTATCCTGCTGCTATGTCTTCTCAAGCTTAGAAATATTAATAGGTAGGAAACAGAAATTCTCGGTGAGAGATGAACCCTTTCTCCCCCACCTGCTGGGGAAGATGAATCATCTGTCCCTCTCTCACTGCACCACCAGGTGTGACCTCTTGTCAGCACACATTTGTGAGAGATCAGTGTCTAGGTTTTGAAAGACAGGTGCCTGCCAAGGAAGGCAGGAGCTTCTCTTGGAATAGAAAATGTAAACCCCCTCCCTCCAAATTATTCAAAGGGGCTCTCAGGCAAAAATATGAGGATAGGAATAACAGTTCTTTAATATGTATAAACAAAATAAACTAAAACAAACAAACAACAAAAAAACCCAACAAACTACAACCTAATAGGAAAATTAGAAAACGCAGTATTAAACAAAGAAACAAACCTTGACAGTTAGAATACAACCTGACACCCTGTCAGTCAGGGTGTTGGTAGCAGTCCAGTTGGAATGGTGGCTCCAGTAGTGCTCCTGGAGTAACAGATGGTTTTGCTGAGGCAGAGATCCTGTAGAAGGGCAGAGTTTTCTTCCAATGCTTCAGTGGTGATGTTGAAGGGTCTGGTCCTTCCTCTGGGAATCCAGTGGGAGAGAAGGCTGCTCCTCTGGGAATCCAGTAGAAGGCAGATGCCTGTTCTGTCCAAATGCCCAGATTATATCCAGTTGGGAATGCTTGGCTCCTCCCCCTGGGCGGAGCATCTCACAATGGGCTGATGTCATTCTATGAGTCATGTGGTGGGTCCTTAATTGCCCATTAAACAGGAATGGCTCCCGGAGGGAGTTATCTATGACTCATGGGGCAAGGCATTGATGGCCCATTAACAGGAAATGGTCCGGGGGAGGAGGTAAGGAAAACACTGCCCCTCCCAATTTTAACAGTTCATGAAGATGGAGATAGAATACAGACCTTCTGGAATATGTTACGTTGTAACCTAGGACAATCAGTTTAAGTAAAAATGCATGTTCTGGTCTTATTACATGATAAAATAGAGACTAAGGGCAAAGCTAGGAAATAACCCAGCTCAGCTTCCTAAACATCAACAGGGAAGATATTTACATGAGAGAAGATGTACAGAAGACTTTTTTATTTATACCTTCTAGACACAGTAATTGCATATCAAGAGTAAAGGGATTTTTGCTTTTAATATGGTTATCATTACTGCCATTAGTTAGTGGAAATTAAGGCTTCAACTGGTTAAATAAATTAAATGAGTGTAAATGTGAATTTGTTTATGAAGGAAAGTTTAAAATGAATGAAGCTAGCATGATGCTCTAGTCCATGGTGGACTAGAGTTCAGTTCAGAGTTTCTAGATTTAGACAATGTAAACAGCATCATTCTTAGTTTTGGACCATTTACAATGCCATGACCATGAAAAGTGGATTTAGCCTGAGGTTTCTTTTACATACCTGCTGCGTTGGGGAAAAGAAACAATAGAAATCGGGGCATTTATTTTACATGGAGCTAGTATGCTTTTGAGAACAAAACAATTTTATTTTAAAAAGAAAAAATAATATATATATATATGTATATATGTTTTTAGCAGAGGTAATGC
>VXBU01015265.1:549205-654020 GCA_013400315.1 Bombycilla garrulus
GCGATGGAGCCGTGAGTGGGGGCGGGGAGCGGCGGGGGGCGCGCCGGCATGAGGGGCACCGGGCCGCTCGGGGCCGCGCACGGCTCCGCGCCCCCGCCCCGGAGAGCGAACTGGTTTCGCTGAGGGAGGAGCTGAGGGTTGTCATTCGCGGAATCACGGAACGGGCGAGCTTGGAGCCGTCCAGCCGACCGCAGTTGCCCCTCTGGTCCGGGCCGCCTGCTCAGGCGGGGTCAGTCCCAGAGCACGTGGCGCGGGATTGTGTCCGGACGGGTCTTGGGTGTCTCCAGGGAGGGAGATTCCTCAGTCTCTGTGGGCAGTCTGAATCTAACTCAGTTTATACGCGCTATCCTCGTCAGGGAAATCAGCTCGTCGAGGGTTAAATTAGTGTTTCTGAGGTCGTGGGTCGCCACTCAGAGCCCTCAGGGTGACTGCCCTTTTCTTTAGAGGAATGCTCTGAGTTTGCGTTTTATATGGCGAATAAAAACCTCCCCCCACCCCCGGTATGTCCAGCCTCAGTTTGTTTGTTAAAGGAAAAAGAAAAACTTGTTTTCCCAAATATTTCTTGGCATGGGCAGAGCCGTAGCCGTGATGAATTATTCAGACTAAAATAAATACAACAAAACAAGTAAGAAACCAAAAAAGTCAAGCGCACACCGTGCACGCATACAAAGGTAAAGCCATAAAGGTTTATCTATGGCTAATCATAACCATGGTTATTTGTCACTTGTCATGTAGCAGTTCTGTATAGTACTGACAATGTTAATTTTATGCCTCTTTTCATGTAGTCATGTGCTGCGTCATTAGCTATTAACCCTTGTGGAATACATTTGCAAGAAGAAATTGAAGGTCTTCTGAGGGACACCGAAGCAAGCAATGTCTTTAAACCATGAGCGAGTGCAGGGTGCGTGGATAGCCCCAGTACTGTGAATGTAGGTAGCATATGTAATTATTCAAATCAAAGTGGATTTGATGGTTCTATTTGGGAGTGAGCCTAAAATAGAGAAGAGCAGTTGGAGGCAGGGATGTTGAGGCTAGGATTTCAGAAAAGCTGCTGTGCATAAAAGCAAGTTATTTTCAATTTTAATATAAACTCTGTGCCTACCTACTGCTTAATCACAGTTCCACCGCAGTTTTCTCTTCTTTAAAGTCAGTCTTAAGTGAGAACTCTTATATTACAGGCTCTGTTTTTTCATTATGGTCTTCATTAAAGACTTTGTTGTGCAGTCTTGAGAAGTAATTTGAAGATGAGGAATATCCTGAGAAACATTCTGATGGATGTTTCGAGACAAAACTTTACTCCAAAAGCAAGATGTAACCCGCCTTTAACATCTCATGTACAAATGGCTACTGAAAGATTGCAGTTGTTATGATTGTGTGTTTCCAAAGTTACCTCTGTCACAGGCTGCACTAGAGCAGTTTAGTTTTACTGACTGCTATTTGAGATGTCTAAGTATAATACTTCTCTGTTTGTATGTCAGTGCTGCCTCCTCCTTTGCAGTCAGTTTCAGACATAAGTTGACTATAAACCACTCTGAGTTCGGATAAAGCTGAGTGTAGGTGGTAAAAGCTGCCTGGAAGACCTGCAGACAGTTGGATGGCTGGTCTTGAGCTTTTGACTGCTGTGGTTGGGCTGATTAAAGCATCTTCCATGTTGCTTGGTAAAGCAAAGCACAGTTCTTTACTTGTTTGAACAGGTGCATGCAGAGTGAGGAATCTTCTTTGATTTTCCCATGAACGTGTTTCCAACATTTCATTTTTTTGGGCCTTTCAGATGTGAGATAGAGGCTGTCAATGAGGCATCACCAACCTGCACTTATATACATTATATATAAACTTTATATAATCTCTTACCAAAAGGCAGGTGTTAAACAGTGAATTTAAGGAAGGTGATTTTACCTGCTTTTCATGTCAGCTGGTGATAGGTGCAAGGAGACACTTAAATCTACACAAGGAAGTTCTGTGACTGCAGCAAGGGGCAGTGAGGCATGCATCCATCACCTGATAGGAATGCTATAAATTGTTGTTTGCCCTCATGAGAAATGCAGTTAAGATTTGGCTGAGTTCTTACATTTGCTGTTAATAAAAGTGTCCACGTTGCCTTACTGACCTCTAAAGCAGCACATGCAGTCGGTGGCTTAAGTGAGACTTGAGGAGTGCAGGTGTCAGTGAAAGGAAAACACGGGGTGTGTCCGTCCTGTCTGTGTGTCCGCTCTTGGCTGGGTACAGCATCCCTGTTGGTAGGTAGGACTGCTAGGTGTTGCACCATCTGGAGAGCAGTTGAAATAAAGAATGAGCCAATGTCTGGAAGGTGTGTCTTCAAAAGCTCACAAGCACATCTACTCTGGCGTATAATTGCCAGTGGCTGGAACACTCTTGGCTGGGTGAGGAACTGGTGGCTTTACTGTAAGGAGTGTGGAGAGGGAGCTGCTATTCATGTTCACATTATGCATTTTGAAATGTCTGCAAAAACTTAGAAATGAGGAAGTTTATCAAAAGAACCAAGAACAGGCGTAGCAAGTCAGAAGTATCCTGCATCAGCCTGTGGCTGTTAAGTGGGTGCCCAGATGTGAGCTGTTCAGAACAGCACAAGGATATGTTGTGCTTTACTGCAAGCATGATACTTTTCCATCTGTCAGCTGTGCTCAACCCATGGACTTTCCTGCGTTGAGAGATCCTCAGTATGTGCTCTGCCATGAAGCATTTGGTATCCACTTGAACTCTTACAGTTAATTTAGGCATGTCCACATTTTATGTACTGTTTTTATGTCAGGGATTTTCTTGTGAAGATTAATACTTTGGTATCTCAAGATAATATCCTATACTTGGTGTGCATAGGTAGACAGGGAATACCAGGTCATCTGTGGAACTGAAGGAGCCCCTGAAGCTGATGGAAAAATGCACCTTAGTTAGTAGTTTTAGTACTAGTACACATTTAATAGCTTTAACATGGTTTGAGTGCATGAAGGCTGAGGTTTAAAGGCATTGATATACAAAAAATACTACAGTTACATCCCTGCAAAAGTTGTGCAGACAAGTTCTGGTTTGAAATGCCTCTATTAATTGGCATTCTTAAAAGTCAGCTTAAAATCTTGTTTCTGTGTGAGGCTTCTGTGTGAGGATCTGATACTGCTTATATGGTAATTCCATGGTCATTCCATATATGGTTTGCCTTTTTTGGCTGTACAGTGAGCTGTTCTGACCTCTAGACTGTTGCAGAGTTTCTGCTGTGTGTAAAGGTGTGTGGCAAGTATTTTGCAGGTGCTGTGCCTGGAGTCCTGCACAGCCAGTTGGTGCAGATTTGTAACATTTGCAGCTACTTGCTTGCAGTTCTCATTACTTCTGCTGGGTCTTCCTCCCTTCCCCACCTCCTTTGTGTGTTAATAAATTAAGATTTGGATCTCTCAAACTTTACAGTAAAGAAGTAACACAAATTGATTTTGGTAGTGCTTCATTTGGAGAAAATGCAGTGATTCTCAAAGAATATAGAGATTGTTATTATTAAATTCTTGAACTGGTTTAAAGTGAATTGTTTGCCTTGTTTTTAAGGGCTGCCATTCATGCACCACATGGTACCTGGGCTTATGGGAAGGATTTCACCACTTTTTCTGCAATTCTTTGTTAATGTGCTGAACCAGTAAGAGTGGTGAGCTGTTCAGCTGGGGAAAAGAAGAAAGAAGTTTTATTCCAAGCTAAAAGGGAGCACTGTCATTAAAGTCTTACCGTTTCATTTCTTTCCGTGGTGGTGCTCATACAAATTGATTGACAAACACTGCCACCACCCCCTCAGCCCCACAGTCCTACAGCTTTTCCATATAAACTGGGAAATATACAGACACCTGTGATCATACCTCCTAGAACAGCAGTAGAAAGTTAGGCATGTGGTAGCTCAGTTCTGGCGTAACTCAAGAGGAAATGTTTGCTGTATTTTGAAACTTGGTGGATTTGTCCACCTTGTGTAGGATTAGTTATCTGATCATAGTTCCCTTAGGCTAACAGAACTGGAAGTTACCTGTTTTCCAGAGAATTCAATTGGTATTTTCAATTCACACCCACACTCCTGCCCCCTTGTTTTGTCTTTAACCTAATGGTAACCACCAACATGTAGTGCAAGAGATGTCATTGCTTGTATTTGTATTTAGGTATCCAGCAGTGAACTTGAGTTCAGGTTTTCATTTCCCAAGCTTTGGTGGAGCTCAGACAAGAATTCAAAGCCTGAGCATGCACATCTAGCAGATCTGGAGCTCTGCCCTACTCCTTGTTAGGGATGATCCTGCAGGGCTGTAGTATATTTGCAGGGTGTAGACAACTCATCAAGATCCTGTGCAGGTAACTGAGTTGTTAGTAGTGTCTGTCCCTTTAGATTAAGCTCTCATTGCAAGAGACACAGGATCTTGGATGTTTAAGTTATTAATGTATGAAATAACAAAAACAACCTTTCCTACCTTTAAGAAATGTTTTCTATTGCTCAAGTTTTAGGACAATAGAAAACCCTAGCATAAAAAAATGGGCAGAATTCTTACATTTTGGAGCACAGATGTGTGTGTACATACATATGTTTAATAATTCCTGTTGTCTTTACTCTATGAAGCAGCATTAATAACTCTTTTCTTAGTGTTACATGTTACCTCAGAGTTTGGTTTAATTTTCTTTGTTGAAGAATGAATGGGGTTTATTTTCTGCCCCTTTAGAAATATGACAACACTAATTCTGTGGTTTCCTTTGCTTCCTGCAGGCTGGCCCCGATGCGATTGTATACACTGTCCAAAAGGCATTTTGTTCTGGTCTTTGTAGTATTCTTTATTTGTTTTGGTCTGACAGTCTTCATAGGAATAGCAGGTAAGGATGTTCTCTCTTTAAAAGATTACAGTTCTCATATGCTTTGTCTAAACCTGTTGGTATTTACAGATGTATTTAAACGCTAATGAGCTCACTGCTCCTGAGATGTCTGAGGAAGCATTAGTCTTGGCAGGGACAGGGAAGTGTTTCTTCCATCTCACTTTTTCATAGGAGTACTACCTAGAAAGACTCGGTATTTGCTGCTGCTTTGCAGGGAGAGTAGATAAAATGAAACAAAAGTAGCTTCATTGCAAGAATTTTTCAGCAGACTGCTACACTGATTGTTTTTCTTTGTATTTCTGTCTGTAAAATAGATATAGCTAATACTTGATTTCCTGTGAGGGAACCGATAACTGTTTGAAAAGCCTTCTAAATGTTTGGGTCATAAATGCTGCATAAATACAAAATATTTTACTGTAAAAAATATGAACTTCACTTGTCAAACATATATGAGCTTAGGTCTCTGGTTTCAGAGATCTTTATGAGAGTCCTGACATGACCTGGGAGGCTAAGCACATAATGCCTGGGTGCTCCTCCTGGAGATTGGAGAGATTTGTGGTAGTCTGGTTAGCAGAGATGCAGTGTCACTAGGGAGTTGAAAAGCATGGGACCCTTCTTTATTTCATACCAAAGAGCTTTTCCAGGGCTAAAACATGCTTGAAAAATAAGGCAGTGTGCTCTCCTAGCAGTGTTAAATATGCTAATACTCTGCTGTCAGGAGAGCTTTATCACTGCAGAATTTAAGTGACGGGGAGAAGGGAAAGGAGGGACTGGTACTCATTAAGTAACCCACCCCTTATATCAGAATTTAAGATGTTACCATCTTCAGCTACTTCACTGCTGACTTCCACATCACTCAGTGTGTTCTCCTATGCCCCTCTCTCACACTTTTTGACCTGTCTGTTGGGTTATCTCTGCTTCTGCCCTGTGCTTCGCCTCCTCTAGAGTGAGAAGGGCTGCCCAGGCCTGGGAGCCATCCAGTCCTGCCTTGCAAAGAAGGGCAGGTTAATTGGAGGCAGCTGTTTGGGCTTTTTATGCCAATCTGTGCCTTGTAGGCAGTACATTTTTCATAATAGCTTTCAATAATGAAATTTGTCTGTGAAATAAAACCTTCTGTCCTGCTGTTTGATTTATTGTAGCAGTCAAAGACCTAAAGAGGCTTTCAGTTCAAAAAGGTTAACCGCTGATATTCCTGTGACTTGGTGAAGGATGCTGAAGGGCATTATTTGGCCACTAAAATATTCCATAAATACATTTGCAAAAGTGCATTTTATGATAAAGGGGAAAAATGAATTATTTAATTTAGTGTAATTTGGCTATTTGGCTATAAAATAGAACCATATTTGTAGTTGTGTACTTATACTGCCAGGCTGCAAGAAATGAAAGAAAGTTGTTTTATGTAAGACTCGGCAAAAACCAATGCTCCTTGAAGAGAAAACGGAATGTTTTGTTCTTAATCAGTAGCAGAACCTGAGAGGGAGCTGTGCTGGTGTTTTGTGTCTGCATGCAGAGTAATCTGGTGATATGGTTACCTTTGGGCCAGGGGACTTGGCTGCTGTAAGCAACATTTGGTCATCTGTACCGAGCCTGTGATCCCCTCCAGGAACTGGCACAGCTGTGGGATTCTTTGCCTTGTAGGATTGGTTTGCTGGATAGTTTGGCTGACACTGTTCATTATTATAACTGAAATATTTTTAAAAGAATGCTGTTTACCTTGGGAGGAGACCCACTGAACTGTGATATTCCTCACGGCTTTTGGTGACAGCTACTTGCTTCCTGTGAATAGAAGGAGGGGCCCTAACAACAGAATGCTCCCTCATTAAAGTGTACAGTCTGAGAAAAGCTCACCAAACCCACTAAGTAAATTAAAGTGTGGGAGATACATCCATATTTTCTGTTCTACTCAAATATGCCATTACCCACACTCAACATCTATACCTGCACTTTGGGAAACCTGTCAGAACTCTTGATTTTCATCTGAGAAATCAAGACAGTTTGATCAGAGATGGATGCTGCTCTTAGAGTTCCTGTAACCCAAAACAGACACAGACTTGTTTGGTCTTTTTTCAAGTTGCACTCACTTTCCTCCTCTTTTTACAATGGGTCTGTGTTATCTTTGGAGTGAGACAAGTTCAAAGAAAATCCAAGGTGCAGAACTCATTTTCTGTAGCTGTACATTTCATCACCTCAGGGTGGTTCTTTGCCTTCATCTATTATTATGTTAAGTGAGAAAAAAAAAAAAAAAGAAAAACAATAACTATTTAAAAATAGTCTCCTTTTGTTAGTAACGAAGCCACAGCATCATTTTGTTTCAAAAGCTTTTATATATCACTTGCTAGAGAAGAAGCAGTTGTAGCCCTAGAACTTCATTATTTGTTTGGTTGCTGTTCTTAAAAACTTTGACTGTGATTTCTCTGTCCCAATATTGGTTCATATCTTCCAATTAAAAAAATAAAAACAAATTCTATTTGTTTCATCAAGATTTAATTACTGATATGTGATGACTTAAAAACTGTGAGCACCTACTGAAACTCAATTTTGCTTTTTAAAACAAAATATGCCTTTCAAAAATCTGGTTTATGTGTACATGAGAGCTGAAAAGTTCAATGATGCAGAACTGACTTTATAGAGGGTGGCTGTTAGTAATGTTGCAGTGCAATTCTAGTATGAAATTCTGGCTGTGATGGCTAAAATTCTTAATTTTTCCTTTCAAGTCTGTAAGATGGTTAATATTGTTATTAGAGTGGCTGCAGGAGCCCAAGGAGGTGCTGCGTGTTCGGAGCTAACCTGTCTTGGACAGAGTGATCCCATGCTGCTCATTTATAAACTTCCTTCTTTGCCATTGTTTCTCTGTAGTAACTTTGAAGTGTTTGGTCTTTGTGAGAAACTGCTTTTCTTGCATAATTTTTATAACACTGAGTTTGTAATTGAAGGACTGTATTTGAGGGTTAAAAAATTCCATTAAATTGCCAGGCCAAATATATACAGGGAGAGACCATTTGGACAGAGGGATCTTCCTGGCTCAAATACAAGTGTGTCTGTCTTGCTTACCCCCTACCTGCTGTTCATCTCTGTGTGGGTTCACAACCTGCTGTACAGACGCAGATCTTTTCCTGCTCTTCCCTGACACTTATTGTGTACATAAAACCACGTGTGTGTTCCTCTTGCCCTCAGTGCCCCGTACTCTTGCATACCTAAAGGGAAATTGTACCGCTGTCTGGAGCCAACTTGTCAGGGGTTATGCAGAAGATGGGGCTTTTCTCAGAGGTGCAACACAAGCTGGAACACAAGAAATTCCAGTTAGATATTAGGAATTTTTTCTTGCTGTGATGGTGGTTAAATACTGGAACAGGTTTCCCAAAAAGGTTGTGAGAGTCTCTGTCCTTAAAGATTTTAAAAGTGTAGCTGGAGCTTAATGGTCCTCAGCAACCTGATCTAATTAAACAAGGGATTTCTGTAGCTGAGTGCTTTCATGACTGGATTCCCATAAAATCTTGGGAGATATATATACATACATAGATAGATATAAATACAGATATATATGAATAAAAACCTACTACTAAAATGATAGTAGTTTAGAGTACACATTCAGGGCTTTTGATGTGGAGTTCTTAATTTCTAATTTACTTTATTTAATAATGCATAGAAATAACTTAGCAGAGATACTTAAAGGAACATGAAGGTCAAATTTATAAATTATTTTGAAATATCCAAGTGCTTTACCCTTTATCTGAAACGTATGAAAAGTGGAATACTATTTACTGCTTTGCAGGGGGTATTTCATACAGTCTTTTGAAAACCTATATTTACATCATCACTTATATGTATACTTCAATCCTGTTTTCTTTCTTCCTTCTTATATATTGTGTAGGTCCTAATGTAATTGAAACTTCTGTAGCAAGAACTGACTTAAATAACAGCCTAAAGGTAAGAGTTAATAAATATTGTTGGATTATATGAATGGCTTTATTCTATGTTAGTAATGTTAAACATTTCCCTTCTTCACCCCAGTTATTTTAAATATTTAAACTTTTACTGCAGAGTTTCTTAGTGGTGCTCTCCAGTTTGAAGCTGATCATGCAATATTGTACTACCACTGTGTAACTTCATGAATAGCCCAGCAGCAATTTCTTGTCTCATACTGTTGTGGGCAGGTCAGGTAGAGATTTCCAGGATGCTTCTGCACAGCAGTTTCTAATAAAGAAACTTGTGAGTTTTTCCTGGTGAATTAATGTTGGAGATTCTTGTAGGGGGTTCAGAAATAGAAATTGAGAACATGCTTTGAAAAACAATGCACTCAGTGGCAGCTAATGATATCCCTTTTGTGATTTCCCTTTCTGTCATCTGTAAAGAAGTATTTATTGTTAATTGTTCACTATCATGTGACCAGGACATGGGATCTGGCTTCCAACGAGGACTATTCACGTGGTAGATTTCCTTTAAATACACTGGCACATTTCTTTCTTATATTAACCTACCAGTCACCTATGTATGTTTGGATTGATAAAGTACTGTAGGTGGATTTTTTTTTTTTAAAGCACATCTTGATTTCAAATTAGAGAAGCCTTTCCTGCATGTAGGTTTTATCTTTTAATGATACCTTTCATTCTTTTGAACTGAGTGTGGGATTTTTAGACAACATAATGAAAAATAGGGCTTTTTTGTAATTACAGTTTAACCAGTTTAAAGCTGTGTAGCAGATGAAGGCCCACAAATCTGACTTTTGATATAAATTTATTTGTTATGTTCAGGCTAGCCTCAGGATTTAGTTTTTCATATCTGAGCTTTTCTGTTTTATTGCTGCTGTTTTTATGGGGTTTAGGTAGTTGTACCTTTCCTTACTTCAGTGCTTTGCAAAATACAAGTGCTGTTTAAGCTGCTTCTCTGGAAGACTTCTAGGTGGGCTGCTTATCATGCTGTCCACAGAGTAGCACGTATAAATCTTGTCTCAAAAACATTGTCACAAACATAATTAACCTGCCTTTTATCGTTGTAACTACAGATATGTCATGTAACCTTGTGGGATTTTTTACAGCTGAAGCCATTTAATTTAAGTTCACCACCACTGTCAACTTACAACCAGCAGCTGTGGCTGACCTGTGTGGTTGAGTTGGATCAGCACGATGGTGAGAATCTGACCTAATTCTCAGCAAACTGCTATAGCAACCTGTTTATTGTATCTTTAATTCCATCTGTCCCACACATGATCCTGTTGCTCTCTGGCTGTGGTTGGTGGGCTTTTCCTCTAAAATGCTTTTCTTCCACTTCACTCCCCTCCCTTGGTAAAGACATGGACAGTACTGATTGAATTGTAAGCAACGGGAGTAGGGGAAAAGTTGTTTGCTATTTTTGTGAAAACAGTAGTAACTAGATAATCTATGTATTTCCTTCTTCATTTTGGGGGAAATTAGATGTGTAGATGGTAATGATACTGATTTTTCAATACAGCTTCCCTGTGTATATGTGAGAAGTACTGTACTAGTAATTGTTAATCTGTTAAAATTCAGTACAGGGCTTGTGACTTACTGCCTATGTATAAAAATACTGTACCCCTACTCCAGTAATGTATAACTGGGTAAATCTGAGTAGTATTTGGACAGCGTATCTGTTTTAAACTATTTTGGAGGTCTATTTGAGATTTGATTTCTGCATGTAGCAATAAATTAATGTTTTCTGTTTTAATTCCAGTGTCCCTCAAGAAGAATGTGACTATGACAGTGAAAGTGCTGGGAGTGGTGAAGGATGGAAGCACACCATACGTGAACAATCAAGTTCACAATCGGACGAGATTACTCAGTTGCACACGAGTACGCACTTGCTTAAACAAAACTGATGTAGTGCATTTTCTTTAAATCTGTGTGCATGCTACTTTACACTGCAAGTAAGAATGGACTTGTTAAACACATCTCAGGAAAGACTACAGGACAGTTTTATTTATAATGGCAGTGCAGGCAGTAATGCTGACAGGACACCTACCTGTCCTTCATTTTTCTGTTCACTTCTGTGATGTGTGTCGCCCGTTAAACACCCCTCTTTCTTGTTAGAGTTGCTCTTTGTCATTAAAGCAGTGGGTCCTATTCAGTCACCTAAACAGGTTTAGCAGTAGTGAAGAAAGGGATATTGTTGCAGAAGATTGGATATGGGGTTCTAAAGGAGAGAAAAATTCTTCTACAACACCCTGCAGAATCTGCTTGAAATCAGCTGGTAACTGTGTTCTGAAAAAGCCAATTTTTTGCCACTGTGAAGAAGAGTTTGGAGATTCTAATGTAGTTTTCACTGAAATTGTTAAGCTGAAAGACATTTGAAACAGCTTCTATGCAAATCGTTTAGGGAGGACATAGCTGAAGCTTTTTATGATAAGCATATACAGTAAATCAAGTATTTTCTTTTTATATAGATATGTGCATATATCTTTGAAATTTTCAGGAATTAATTGTGCTTCATTAGATTTAATTACACAGCCAAGAGAGCACTATACTTGGTTTTTCTCTTTCCTTCTGTTAACGATCAAAAATGAATTAATACAAGGTAGCCCCATCTCAACAGCTTGAGTTAGTGACAGAGTTACTTGGCTCTGTCCTGGTGCTGCAAGCAGTTGCTGTTACCAGCTCGAGTGAAAAGCTGGCACTGTTCATTATTTATTATATTTATTATTATTGTAGTTATTATTTATGTTCAGCCACTGATCCACCTGACTGACTTAATCAGTTTCTTCTGCTCTCTCTGGTATCTTTTAAGAAAGTCTTGATCGGGCTGATAGAGATTGGTGATCACACTGATAAAACATTGGACCATTTAGGAACAAATTTTCCAACCTATACAAACAGAGCATTATTATTATTCTGGAATAATTTGAAGACTTCTATGTACTGTTCTCTCGTGTGTTCACAGAAATGCAGTGAAATCATTGTTGCTCATCTGGGCTACCTGAACTACACTCAGTACAACATATTTGTTACCTTTGAAGATCTAAACAAGTTAACATACACCATTCAGAATATTACTTTCACAGTAAGTATAAAGGTTTATACTGGTAAAAGAAGTCTTTGATGCTGTAGAAGTGTGCTTTAACTATAACAAAAAAGTATCTGATTTTAGAAGATAAATAAAAAATGCATCATAATTATTTTTTCTGTCACTACTAATGTCAGAGCTATTATAGCAGTCACTGTTGATAAGGGTCTAGACCAATTTTTTTAACTCTATAAGAAAAAAAATTTCTTTCAGAACTACTGCAGCTGTATTCTGTAATAGATAAATATAGTTTGAATGCTGGGAGATATTTTTTACAATAAGCAAGCTAGATTAGAACATCCAGTTTTCTGCATTTGCTTATAGAGATATTGCCTGTCTGCAGGATGGTGGTTTTTATTAGCCTCTCCAGGAGGTGTATCTGAATTAGCAACATTTTCCAGACTTCATAAAAGTGTGGGCTGGGAAGGTTTAACTAACTCAAAGAAAAATTAATAGATTTTTTTGGGGGGGGGCACTGTGCTTAATGAGGAAGAGAATATTTTTTTTCAGCTAACACAAGCAGGTTACTAAAATAATTCACTCAAATGATTTCCAGGGGAATAACTGTCTCAGTTAATAGTGTTAAAGATTGCTTATAAAGCACTTACATAATGTGTATTGATTGACTCCAGAAAGAAATTTAGAAACATTTGCATTGTGAGAAAATGGAACTAAACCAAGTTTGTAATACAGATTTCTCTGGTATATTTACCTGTATATAGCATTCAGTGTGTCAGAGCAGGTAGCAACCAAAATCTTACTGTAAAGGAAAAATATTTTTAATATACCAGATTAATGTTCTAAATATTAATATTTTTAATGCTCTAGTGCTAAAGCATATAATTAAAAATATGATCTAAGGGGAAAAAACCCCTAAGCTCACAAACCCGTTATTTAGTTCCAGATTTCAAGCAGAACAAAGTATTGGGGCATTTATAGTTGTATAGTTTTTCATCTTGCTTTGCAGGCTGCCTTTAAGGCAGTCCTGTATGCAATCCCAAAAAAAATCCAACTAAACTTTCCTGCAGCAACTAAAATTGTCACATTTTTTTTGGTTATTACTATTGTTTATGGTGATCTCAGTTGAAATCAATGGATTGCCTTTTGTATAATAGGTTTCTCTACATATAATTTTCATTCTACATTTACAGTTTAAAAAGACAAGACAGAGGTTGACAGATTTAATACATTGAAAGGTAAAGCTTCTTGTTCAGATGAGCAGAGCATATGTTTTGCCAAGGAGCTTACATTTCAAAAATGGCTTCAGAAGCATGCCAGGTATGAGATAAACTGTCAACAGAGCAGAGTTTATGCAAAGTGACATGTTATAATTTATATTTATGCCCTTCTAATAATTAGAGTAGGACAAGGAGGCTTTCCCCCTTAACCTATGTAAAGATTTCTGTGTTCCTAGTAAGCTACTTATCATTTACATAATCTTCTCTTTTTTAACTTCTGAGACAACTGAGTAAGCTTTAAGAAAATAAACTCCTTACAGGAAGTGCCCCTGTACCTTTCTGACTTCTTCCTCATCTGTTTATGCATCTGACCTTGGTAGTACAGAAGAACACACTGGATTTACTTACTTATCGGCATTCAAACTTTGATTGAAAGTGTAGTTGAGGTTAATGAAGATTATCCTATTTGTCCTGAGAGTGCTTTAGCATATGACAGCACCAAGTATGTTATGAAATGGCAGGATAAACCAGAAGCAGGACTATTAGGCTGCTTTGCTTATGTTTTTATCAGATAGTCCTGTGAGTATAAATTTATCTTTATTTTTCCATGGTGACATAGTGGAATTGGGTTATACCTCTAAATTTTGAAATGCCACAGAACTTTTCAGTATCTGCAATAAAGTGCTAATTATTGATGCCACATGTCGTCTGTCAAAATACTACTCATTGGGCTCTTCTGTTTTCTTGTAGTGGAAGACCTACAATCCAACCTTTTCACAAGTAGAAATATGGTTCCGATTTGTCTTTGTAGTTCTTACTTTTATGGTCACGGTAAGATTTTTTTGCAGCTTTTCTGGAATTTATTATGTAGGTGGCTGATAGCACTGCTCTGTAATGCTGTGTTTAGGAATTTAACCCCGGGCAGCAAAGTTAACATGTCACTGAATGGGTGTAAAAACGTTTGAAATACTTACGTAGTTGGTGCTTTTATGTTTTGCAAGTGCTATTGAAGGGACATTAAGAAAATAGGATAAATAGGAAAACGTGTTTTTCTAAACTCTGGATTTGGATTAAACAGAAAAAATTTGCTTAGACAAAGGAAATTGTGATGAGATGCTAAAGAAAAATATTTTTTACAGTGTAGGTAGGCTCAGGAATAGGATGGCCAGAGTGTGGGCTGCTTGACCTTGATCTAACATCACTGCCTTGCACGTGAGGATGGGCCAGATGACCTCCAGAGGTCACTTACAGCCTAAGTTATGCTATGATTTAGATGATGTCTCCTCTGTAACCTGTCTTGGATCCTGGAGAAGAAGTGTTTGGAAAAAAGCTAAGATAAAATCTAAAATCCTGAATTTTCAGAGTAGGGACACCAAAGTACTGCACACTTCCATAGCATTTTTATTGCAGATGATGTTGCTCAGTTAATTGTGAATATAAAATGTAATCTGCATTTTAAAAAAGTGAGTTCAAGTGAAAGTCATTGATAATGTGTGACCAGTAACAAGGCAATATCTTTTTCTTTCACATGTTCTTGATTTTCATATACTGGTTGGTTTACTTCTCAGTTTGCTTGAGAAATTAAGTAATTTGCATTGGGGTCAGTGAGCAAACTTGAAATAGAAACTAGGAGACCTGGCTCCCATTTTACAGTGTTGTCAGCAGCAAAGGCCTTGTGGAGTGGCCTTTTGCAGAGTGCTGTGCTCTCTCTTAGCACTGGTTAAACCATTGAAGGCTGTATTTGTTCCTTACAAATTGTTGTTGTTGTTTTATAGTGTCTGTTTGCACATTCCCTGCGGAAATTCTCCATGAGAGACTGGGGTATTGAACAGAAATGGATGTCCATCCTACTTCCTCTCTTGCTACTTTACAATGGTACTTACATCCTGGAATTTTTGGAAAGGCATCTTTTTTAAAAAGAAGCAGAAAAAAAAAGACAGAAAGATAAGATAAAATGGAATTTCTCCTTGAACTTATAAGCACTTGTTTATAAAGCTTCAGAAAATTAAATTAAAAAAACCCCAGCCCTTTTCAAGTGTGGCAAATTCAAGGGCATAATGAGTGGGTGGATTTTGTTTTTGTCAGTCACATGGATGTCAGCTATTTGTTTAAAGCTCTTACTGGAATGTGTGCCTACCTTTCAATTTCTGTTTGTCTTTGTTATTACTTTTTATTATTATTAATACTTACATTTTTCAGATACTCACACTTTAGTTAAAAATGGAGGCTACTTTTAGTCCAGTAAAACACAGCAAATTCTAGCACTTTCTAGCAGTACCAAAAGAATATTTGCTTCTTAGTCATTGTACAATAATTTTTAGGTCATCACCATTAACAGTGGTTTAGTAGAAACTCTGATAAAACTTGAAATCTTCTAGAAATGTTAGCAACCATTTGAGATTATTGCTACAGCAGAATGGATTGCTTCTGGAGGCACTATTTTCATTGTGAACTTCTTGAAAATAAAGCAAGCTTCAGTTTCATTTACTGGTGTAATTTGAAAAAAATCTAGTTTTTTTTTCTTCTGCTGAAGATTGATTCTGCTTTACTTTTCATACTGAAAGGTTTTTTTTCTTATTTTGTTACAGATCCATTTTTCCCCCTTTCTTTTCTGGTGAACAGCTGGTTTCCTGGAATGCTGGATGATCTGTTCCAGTCACTCTTTCTGTGTGCACTGTTGCTGTTCTGGCTTTGTGTCTACCATGGTATAAGAGTACAGGTAAGAGATGCAACAGTATCTTCTACTCAGTGATGAGACAGGGCTTGTTTTGTTCAGTTCTCTCAAAAGGTGACAAAAATGAAATCTAATTCTTACAAAACAGACGTTTATTTTATTCACAAAGTACAATGCTTTGGAGTATGAAGCTTTGGAGTTAGAATGATTTATGGTGAAGTAGATTCTTTTGAGTCAACCAAGCCTAAATGAAATAGATGGGACAGTTGTCAGAATTATGATGCCATTATGCTTCATTCTTGCTTGAAGGGTTTTGATGCTGTATGTGGTAGTTGTTTGGTTTTTTAAACTACTTTAAAGTACTACATAAGAGAAATAGGAATTCTGGAACCTACTCCTATATTTGCATTATCAATGAAATATGTGGGACCTTACAAACTGGATGCTCCAACTCTTCTTCATCTTACAAATGATGATACAATATAATGTCTTCTCTAGTCACTTGTGCAGGATAAAAATACAGAAAATGAGTCTCTTAATCCAGTTCATGTTGACTGAAACAAAGATGATAGTTATTTTATTCTGTAAAGAATTAGAGAAATCTCAAGTGTGAGTTCACACTTTCACTACACTTGTTTTCTTAACAGGGGGAAAGGAAGTGCTTAACTTTCTATCTGCCCAAATTCTTTATTGTTGGACTGCTTTGGCTGGCCTCTGTTACACTGGGAATATGGCAAACGTAAGTAATTTAAAATGTATTGCAGAAACGTGAGCTGAGAATGTTCAAGAATGAGAAGATTGTGTGTATCTAGTGGTATCTATTTCTTAATGCTTGGACTGTGATACAGGAATGGAGTTCAAATTCTTACATCTTTCTGTTCTGCAAATTGTGGCTGATTTGAAAACAGTTCTTCTTGGACAGCCTAGTAGTAAATAATTTCATAAATCCGAGTATGATCGAGAAGTCACTACTTTGTCAGTATATTATGGCTCCCTCCAGTAATCACTCTAGTGCTATGGCTCAGTGAGCTTTTAGTAGCTGAAGCAATAGTTTCTCTAATTATGACATACTTTGACCAGACTTTCTTGACTGTTAAACCTGCACAACTGGTACTGACATGGCTTAGTCAAGCTATGCTGTCTTTACTCAGAACTCTGTTCTTTTACTTGGTTTAGTAGTTCTCCCTTTTTTCCAATTTGTTGTATTAACATAAAGATGTTGCTCTTCCCAACCTAGAAAACTTCTTCCATTTTGGTACATTTGTAGTTTCTATACTGTTTGAGTCTCAAGTGTTTTCCTCTTATTTTATTTCTCAGAAGGAAGATACCTTCTAACTTTCTCTGTGCCATTGTACATTATTGAAAACAGTGCAGTTGCAGGAAATACTTGTGCTGTTAATAAAATTGCTATGGGGGAAGGTCTCATGCCACAGTTTTCTGAGGATAAAATATAGATGCTGAATTGTGGAGACTTGTAGGAATCCTGAAGGCCTGTAGAAATTTACAAGATATGCATTTGCTAAAAATCAAGTGTGGAGATTAGAGATTATGCCAATTTAAATTTTCCATATTTCTTCAAATTTAGTTTGATATATGTGGTAAATTGTTGTGACTCCATTGGGATTAATGGCATTGCACCAACTTACACAGCCAAACCCTTTTGTTATAAACTCTATAAAGTAACCTTCAGCCTTTTCTTTGTGAGTGGGTTTCTTGGTCAGCATTCCTTGTCTGGAATTGTGCACATACCACTTTTTCATTTTGAATCTTTCCTAGTGTGAATGAAGTACATGATCCTACATATCAATACAGGGTTGACACAGGTAATTTCCAGGTAAGTCAGAAATGTCTTCTTGCTGTCCAATTGTCAGGTACAGTTAGGCAATATGAGGAGATACAGGGCTTGTTCCTCTATAAAAAAATTATAACACAATTTAGGAAACAGCATATGCTGGTCAGACAATCTTATTCTGACTAGAGTGCTTTTGTTTGTGCTTTAGATCATGCATAGACCATATTGAGATCTGTTCCATTGAGAAAAGTAAATTGCCTTGCAAATCTGGAGACTGAAAATCAGAAGTTCCTTGGGATTGAAAGAAAAAAATTTAAGTCTGCTTTTCAATTTTGTGCATCTTAACTCCCACCAAGGTTCCCCATCCTAGTAAATTTCAGACTTTCGTGTTGTAAAGGGAGATTTAATGTATGTGGGTCCTTGTATTATTCTAGAACTGAGATTCAGCCAACTCTGAACTTGGTTAAGAAAATCCTGCCTTCTGTTAAGCATCCTTTCTTTACATTCCACAAAAACCTCCCTGAATATGGTATCACCATCCTTGTTTCATGAGTCTACTTTCCCTGCATAAATGGACCATTCTGTGTTATGCTTTTGAGACCTAATTATTTCTATTGACAGAAGCAGGAATAGATGAAATCTTATTAAGTAATAAAACCTCACACTTTCCTTATAGGGAATGAAAATCTTCTTCCTTGTGGTGGCAACCACATACATTCTCTACCTTTTATTCCTGATAGTGAGGGCATGCTCAGAACTTCGGAACATGCCTTATGTTGGTAAGGAATATTTCTTTCAATTCTTCCCAACTGGGCTTGCTTCTCCTAGATGGAGGTGTGAATTTACTGATAACAACTTTTCTCAATCTTTTTCAGATCTCAGGTTAAAATTCTTGACTGCATTAACCTTTGTAGTGCTTGTCATTAGGTAAGGCTTTTCAAAGTACATTTGTCAGTGCTCTAACTTTTCTAACCTTTTTTTCAGGGCTTTGAATATGTTTTGTTGCTAATAAATTAGTCAATGAAACTGAAGAATGCCTTTTAATACCCCACAGCATTGTTGCATTTCTTAAATTTTTAACCCTTCTTGAGGCTTTTTGAGCTAACTTTGTATTATTTCAGTTACCATGGCAGTGCACAAGATGTAGAAGTTTGCTTGGCAGAGCTCTTCTAGAGCTTTGTAGGCTTCTCTTAGTCAAAGCAGAAGTTCACAGTTAGTTTTACATTAATGTTAATATCTATTTTCCCTATATCAAGCTGTTACTTCAAATAGCTCTTGACTATTGTATTGTCTGTTGTGGATGAAATCTGAGGATTTCTGCTTTTCTCAGCTGAGTGCTAATTTTTATTCACAAAAGAATCATTCTTATTTTAGAACTAGCAAAGCAAGTATCTTAAAATAAATGGTCAGCATGGTAACACGATTATTCTCTCATATACTCTTATATCAACATACTATTTCAGTTTTGCAGCCTAAGGACACAGTACACCAAAATGCTTTCTTTTTTTCCCCACAGCATTGTTATACTCTACCTACGCTTTGGAGCACAAGTTCTACAGGACAACTTTGTTGCTGAGCTGTCAACTCATTATCAGAACTATATCCTTGTGTTGTGATACTGCTCAAGTAGGAATGTTAATTTGTTTTCATGCAGAAAGTGCTTTAAAATGATGTAACTAAGACTGAGACCTTTGACTTCTAGGTGGACTCTTGAAGTTGAGTCTGTTTTGTTTGAGATTTCCTGTCAGCATTTTGTAATGGCTCTTCGTAAAGGTTGTGACCTAGACAGTCTCAGTCTAGTGTGTCCACACCACATGCATCACAACTGCTTGTGATACTCTCAAAGAGGAATGAAGTCTTAGATATGCATACCTGGTGCATATCTAACTGATTTTAATGAGATATTATGGCAAATTTGGCTGTGTTTGCTGCCTCAGTTGTTTGCTCTTTGACCAGTTGTCATGAGGCGTACTAAAATATGAGAAATTAATAGTTTGATGTCACTGAAAATCCATTTGAGTTTTGGTCCAAGTCTACTGTGATTCAAGTTACAACAGAGAATTTTAGTGGCTTGGGACAGACTATTTCTGATCTCTGTTGACAACAGGATTGTGACCTGTATTCCTGGCCCTGAACCATGAGATCCTAATACATTCTAGTTCTGGGAGTGGTTGTGTGACTACAACTGCTCTGGTTGCTGATTACCTTAGGTATGAGTTGGGAGGTATGACAAAACAATATGTAAAACCTTTAGTATTCACCTAAAGCAATGGCAAGAAACCATCTTCAGAGTTCTAGCCACATGTAATCCTTTCTCCTTCCTTCTTCATCACTGTGCCAAGGAAGAACGTTTTTAGAATAAACCAAACCAAATCCACCTGAACACCCAAATTACTCTGCTTTCCTTCAGCATTCAAGGCAGAACTATTCTATGCCTTCCACTGTTCAAGAGGAGACTGTACCTCAGCAGATTTTGTGTTAAAGCTTTGTTTTCAGTGAGAGCTTTACCTTGAAATAGCTTGAGTACGTTAGTTGTCACTGAATTTAAAACCTGCAGTTTTGTTTAGCCATGCATTGAAACAGCCTGTGTATGGCTTGGGTTTTGTTTCCAAAGTTAATATATATGGAACTATATTGAGCAATATCCTTGACACTTCCTACCAGCAGAATTCTTATCATTTTATGGGTTATTGAACTTTTATCTCTACACGTTAGCTTTCGTGTATTCTCCCTCGAAGAACGCGCTGTATGGTAAGTGTGAGCCGTGCTCTGGCAAATGTGGATGACAAGAGCTGCCATATTAGCAGATGCTGTGCAATGCCTTTGTATTCTGGTTGTCTCATTACTGGTCTGGTTTGCTTTGAGTTAACACAAGCAGAAGCTGCACTCTCTGCTCCTGAGCAAATTAGTATTGGAAATATGAAAGAACACATAAAATGTCATCAGGTGATTAGCCAGGCTTGAATTCTTGTGCACTTGGATCAAATTTACAGTCAGTATGATGTGTGCATGTAATGCACCAACCTTAGAAGTGACTCACTTAAAGTGAGCCCTTAAGGAACAACATCACTTGTACTTCGTTCTAAGGAAAGTTAATATGTCGGCATGCTGGCAAACTGGACTCTGAAATCCAAATGCTGTTGGAAAAGTAAGAGTGAAACTGATCTCTAATATAGGAGGAATTTTGGAGAATTTGCTATGGGGAGGGCTGCACAGGGCCCATGTAAAGAGAGATAAAAGATTGAGTCAGTGGCAATTCCAGTTTTGCATTCTGATGTAAATGATACAATCTGATTTACATTATGATTGTAAAGCATTTCCCTCCCTAACAGATAAAGATCAGTAAAAGAAGTATTTTTACTGAGTACATTATCTGCTTTAAGCATTCTGATCAAGGTGCAGAAGCATAGAAGAGCCAGGTTGGAAGAGAGCTGGAAAGATGATGTGGCCCAACCTTTAATGGGAAAGGAGGCCTAGATGAGATTATCTAGCAGCCTGTCCGATCATATCTTGTATGCTGAGAGCAATCAGGGTGAAGGCACTAAATAGTGGAGCTCATCTTTCTCTAATTTATAGCTGAGGTGGACCTGTTTCAGGAAAATGCTTTTTTTCCATCCAGAATAGAAAAAGAACTGGCTGGATGCAGATGAAGTTGAAAGCCTTCTGCTGTGTTGCAGAAATATTTGTTTGTAGACAGCAGAAGTTAAAATGCTGCTAGGAAAAAGTTGCTATGGCAAATTGCTAGATTGAATTTTACTTGCATATAACTATGAACTGCAGCTAAGCAGCACAGATTATGCAAGGTCTTAAAGGCCTTAAAACAAGCTAGAGGGAATTGTCATAAATAGCAATTGGAAAGTATGTGTTTCTTTTCATCTCACCATAAAGGTACAAGTCCTTCTTTCATCTCTTCCAAGGATAGAAGATAACTGGATAATCACTGACTTGCAGTCAAGGGATTCCAACTTTGGTCTACTATATTTTTAGCTTAGAAATAACCATGAAGTCTGTGCTTTTTAAATACATACAAAATTTTGATTGAGAATAATCAATTTATGTGTAGGTTGAAATGTAACACAGGAACTTGCACAGGGGAGGAAATGAACTTAGATAACATGGAGACTATCCATCTGAAAATTAGATAATTATGTTGTCTCCTTAACTCTGAAGAATGCTATAGTTATGTGGCTGAAGGATAGGGAATTTAAAGGAGAGAATTCCTGTTTGGATATAGTTTTGTTGAACTGTGATTGTGACTGCTTTGGAAGTTGTTGTGTCTGTTGCTCCAGTGTTGAGTTAGCACTACAGTCACATTTCTATATCTAACACAATAAATTAACCCTTATTTGTGTTTTCCAGAGTCACAGTTGAAAGATAATCCTGCTTTTTCTATGCTGAATGATTCAGATGATGATGTGATTTATGGGTAAGATTATAAAATACCTATGGAGAGTTACTTCTGGTGTGTTATTTTTGTAGTATTCTTTTACATATGAATTAAGTGAACGGTTTGTTAGTGAAAGTTTTCTGCCAGAATAGAAATGTAGCCTTTTCTGAAACAGAAATACAATGAGAATGCATGTTTGTTTGTTGGGGTTTTTTTGTTTGTTTGGGTTTTTTGTTTTGTTTTGTTTGTTTGGTTGGGGTATTTTTCTGGTTTGTTTGTTTGGGGTTTGTTTGTTTTGTTTCGGGGTTTGGTGGTTTTTGTTCTGTTTTGGTTTTTTTTTTGTTTCTAAAAGGGATTGCCATGGCCCTGATACAGACAGGTAAGAAAGTATTATGATGCTGATAGTTCATGGAGTGAAGGCAGTAAGAGCTGTGAAGGGAAAGGGCTTCCTTTTTACACTGGGAAGGACAGCAGGAATCAGATGGAATTAGCAGAGTCAGCTCATATGTAAATGCTTCAGGGAAGGAAAGTGGCATGTCTTAAGTCTCCAGCACTTGCTGAATGAAGAATAATCAAGTCTATCAAAACTTCCTTGACTTGTGTAATTTCATGTAATATAAGAATTATAGTAGCACTTGCAACCCATCCCAGTGAGCTGTCTCTGTGCTGGACACTGATGCACACCCGTGTTGTTTTCACTCCTACCAAAGACGCTGAAGTGGCTTCAACAGCATCAGTCAGGAACAGTGAGGATGGGCCCAACGCCACGCTAACCTGAACAAGTTTATGCTGGGATAGCTTGCCTTTGGTTGGTTAGATGAGTAGTGGTAGTGCCAGCTTGCTTCTTGCAAATCCGTGTGAAAAATGGTTTTCACTGGAGTAACTTTCATTACGCATCATCCTCTGGAGAAATATCATGTGTTGTTTCTAGCTCCCACAAGGAAGAAAAACAGATACCAGCTTCTTACCCAAGTAACAGTTTGATGCCTCAATGTAGTTTAGAACTTTCCTCTTCATTTTCAACTTCCTATCTGAGCACCACGTTCAGAAGTTAAAACACGTGTCTGTTTCACAGGAGTGACTATGAAGAGATGCCCCTTCAGAACGGCCAAGCTATTAGAGCCAAGTATAAAGAAGAGTTGGACAGTGATTGATTGATTGATTGACTGGTTTCAATGCAGACAGACCTGTTCATCTGGAGTTCAGCCAGTTCTGAAGTTTTCCTAGAAGGACAACTTCTTTGGCTTCCTAGAGTCTGCTGTCATCTGAACACCAACTCCCAGGAAGGAAATCTTGCTTCTGTTTCTGTTTACAGGGATAAAACTGAGAAGACAAATGATGGAAATGGTTGTAGTGAAAACTGAAGAAACAAAAATTTTTACATATATGCTATAAAAGGCCTCATAACAGGATGTCTGTGGACTAAAATCTTTGTCAGTTTCTGTTTAAAAGTCTCACAGATTATGTACTGAGTTTTCAAGTTGCTTCCTTGCTGCTTGGTTTTGGTTCTTTTCTTTGTTTGTTTTTTTATTTCTCTTTAGGATGATGTACAGCATACTGCCATTCATCTGTTGCATTTTGCATTAGCTGTTTTTGTATACTGTCCACCGTGGTATGAAGTGCCTCATTTCCTTTCAATTTTCTACCTTAGCCTTTTGAGCTGGAGGCAGGGAATGAAGTGTTTTGTTTTGTTTTTTGTTTTGTTTTTTTTAATCAGTGCAAGAAGACACGGGGTTTCTATTCTTTCTTCAAATAAGTGATATAGACTTAAGGCCATTTTTAAAATACATTTCAGTAACTTTACTGGATTTATAAGTGCAAGATACGGGCAAATAGGCAAGTTTTAATGAGCCAGAATAGTCTCAGTGGTGCAGAATTATTTGTATAATATATGCTTCATGACATGCTTTACTGCCATAGCCCTTTCAAATGGAAATATTTCAACAACAAATCTCAGAAGGAAGCCAGTACTGGCTTCTTACTGTCTTCTTTTATGTTGGAGGAGATTGTTACTTGCAGAGAATAGAGTATGAAGGTTTTCTGAGGAATTACTGTTTCAAATTTCCAGACATTTCATTTTTAGAGGTTTTTTTTTCCTACATCATTTTTCCTTTAAGTAGTGTCAATCACAGAATCACTGAGTTGGAAGAGACGTTCAAGATCATTGAGTCCAACTCCTGCTCTAACTCCTCAACTAAACCATGACCTTGAGTGCCACATCCAGACTTTTTTTAAACACATCCAGGGACGGTGACTCCACCACCTCCCTGGGCAGGTCATTCCAGCACTTTACCACCCTTTCCATGAAGAACTTCTTCCTAATATCCAACCTATATTTCCCTTGACACAGCTTGAGACTGTGTCCCCTCGTTCTGTCAGTTGCTGCCTGGAGAAAGAGGCCACCCCCCACCTGACTACAGCCACCCTTCAGGAAGTTGTAGAGAGTGATAAGGTCACCCCTGAGTCTCCTTTTCTCCAGGTTAAACACCCTCAGCTCCCTCAGTAGTTCCTCACAGGGTTTGTGTTCCCAGCCCCTCTCCAGCCTCCTTGCCCTCCTCTGGTCTCACTCAAACTGAGGGGCCAGAACTGGACACAGCACTCAAGGTAACTCACAGATGGTTACTCTACATGCCAGGAACAGTTGCTCATGTATTGAACATGCCTGAGAGTCAGCTTGTGAGCATGTTCTGTGCACAGTTCAGCTTCTTTGTCATACCAGTCACCTCCTGTATGATGGGAACTTTTACTAGCACATTTTGTGATTATCTGTATTCCAGTCTGTGCTGGAACAAAATTACATGGGAATTAAGTATTCCTTGTACAATGCTGCTGCTTCTCTATTTAGAAGTTGATTTTCTTCTATACCATTGTTTGGTTCTTTATTTATGTTTGTTTGTAACTACTTTTGTTTTCAGATACTTGACCTTTCTAAAACTATCTCCTTTTTTCATGTATTTGTAACAGAGATTTACTCTTGTAAAATTTCTCTGCCCTGCTGCTTTAGAAGACTCTCAAAGGCACTGTTAATCTACTATGATATGGTGCTGGGTTGCACTAGGGAATTGTGCTCATCATTAAAGTAGTTTAAGCAGAATAGTGCAATGAAGTCCTGCTAGACTTGCTGAATCATATTGGGGAAAAAGGAGATTTGTTGTGCTTTAATGCAACAACTGCTCTAGACCGTGCCCATTACAATAACCTCCTGGTGGCTGTTCAAGATCATGAAGGGGAGGCTGCACAAGGCAGCAATTCAGAGAGGACCAAAGGAACTGCCTCATGTGCCCTTGCTGTCGTAGAATAGTTCACATTAAATCAGAGCTCTGCTAAAGATGTGTCATGAGACATTTTGTGGATGTGTGTGAGAGAGAGAGGGGAAAACTTCCCAAAATTATGTAGAGCTGTGAAATTTTTGGGGAGTATCTGAAATTAAAACCTTTTTGTGCCAGGGATCATTTCTTTGTTAGAAACCAAAGCATTGATGGATGGCTAAAGCAAGGAAATTGCTGGGGAGGAAAAGCAGGTTTTTCCCTTTAACTTCTTAATCAGTATTACTTTAGAAGAACATACAGGAAAACACTAAAGAAGTAATTCAAAATAGTGGTGGTTTTCTTTCCAGTAAACTGTAGTAAAATGTACCTTCAGCACTTCTTTTTAGACTATTTTTGAAAGGGTATGGGAGATGCTCTGTATCCTAAAATTGTTGAGCCCATTCTCATTTTTACTATTCCTGAGATAACTCTCCCCATTTGAATATGCAGAGTCAGACTTGGTAACCAGTTTGGCATTGTTTACATAAGCCAAATCTATTCAAGTTCCATTGCAGTAACACTGGGTACAGAAGTAGGTTTTCAAAAACTGATATACACACAATTCTTACATACTCAATTTTTTCCTCTGCTATTGTTTAACTCTCTCCTAAATTGTTATGAAGAGATTAAATTTGATCAATGTGCAAAGTACACTAATGTTTCTTATCATAGTGTGAACTGGTTGTTACAATTAACTCTCAAATACTGTCATAACTTGGGATTTCACTAACTGGAAAAATGTTTTTCATCTAACTTGGAGATTATTTTTTCTAAGCTGTTTTCAACCCATTTCTCTTGCTGTTTCGTCTCAATAAACTTCACTACATCACTGCATTCCAAGTGGAAATAAAAAAAGCTAAGAATGGGAAATGTGTAGTTAAAGTAAGTATCTTGCTATGAAAGTAGTGAGAAAATAATTTCTGTGGTCATTTTTAGAGATTATATTTAAGCAATGTTTGCCATGCAAAATAACTTTCTATTTTGGAAGTCCTGTAGTGTTATGGTAGCTTGGTTGAATCACTGTTGCATCAAATTCAATATACAGTAAGATGGCAAAAACAATGAAGGAGATGAGGAACTAGTTTTGCTAGCAAGACTCCTCCTACTTCCATGATTGGAGAGCAGAGACAGTATTTGAAGAATATTCCAACATGGATTGTAAACAGCTCGGGAGTAGGTGGCATAAATTCACCTCTGAGTAAAGTATTGGAACCTAAGGGTCAAACAGAATAAATCTGTTTAAGAAGCTAGGCAGGCTTTCCTTTTATTACTGCTGAAATAGTTATTTCCATCACTACTGCAACTGTACAAAACAAGAAATGTACAAAAGAAGGCCCCACAGCACACAGTGATCCTGGTTCTAATGGAGACATCATCCATTAATAACTGCAAGACTTCCAGGTACACAGTAACTACAAGGAACTTGTAAGAAATCAATAATTGGGTGGAAGCCAGTCAAAGGAACTACTTTCTCTAGTATTTGCTTTACAAATACAGTTGGTGTTGAAATTGATTGGAAACTTTCCTAGGACTGGGAAAGAGGAAGCCTAAGTCTTAACACCACTGAGAAACAGCTCGTGCATTGGATCTGTAGTACCAGTACTGGGGAGAACAGGTGCAGCTAGGAAAGACTTTGATCTGGTGTCTTTCTCTGCACCAAATGACAGCATTTTATCCACAGTCACCTAATTTCCCCACCCATTTTCTTTTGCTTATGCCAGTAATAACTTTTGCATTACTGTAAAACGTTTTTTAGAGGTTTGTAAATATGTAAAATGAAAAACTGTAAAATGGAAAAATTGTGTACCAAAATGGTATAAAAATGTGTAAGATAAATGCTCTGTTTAATGAGAAGCTGTAATTAAATGCTGCTTTGAGAAAGTGTGCATGAGGACATGTTAAATATTCCGTGTATCTGTGAGTTGTGCTAATAACAGCAAATTATCCATTTATGTTGTAAAACTTCATGCTAATGTGGGATATGAAGGAAAATGAATATTTTACTTCAAGGAAGTTTCTTGGAAGACTTTATGTGCATAATCATTGTTAAATATGTTCATAATAAAGTTTTATATCTTTATATTGTATCCTGGGTTTATTTTCCTTCTACTGAATTTTAGTTTCCTTCTCATAAACTGTTTCATGACTTACACATATTTTCAGTTTACATGCATTTTCTTATGCATATTTAAACTTGGTTAATTGCATAAGGATGGGATCCAAGAGGCTGTGTCATCACATATGTTTTGTATTGTTTATTGGGGTTTTTTCATTATCTTGCCCAGACTTAAAGGTGGAAGGACAGGTTGCTAAGTTTTTTAAATATTCCAGCCAGCTTACGTAAGGGACGTGGCATTTTCAAATGGCTTCACAGTGGTTTTGCAAAGCCTGCTGTGGCCATGCTTGGCAGTGAGAATTCTCCTGGTGAATGTTAATACCAGTAATATAAAACAGGTTCAGAAATGGTGAAGATGCTGATGTCGTTCATCAAATTCTTGCAACTCTATCTTCCAAAAGCCTGCTGGTAGACTGCAAAACCAATCAGCACATCACATTGCTAAAAATGCCATGTCCTATATAAACTTGAGGGGAGACTGAAATCTCTCTGTGCTGAATAAAATGGCCAAAACTTCCCTGCACAAATGGATATGCAGCTCACTCCAGGCTGCAGTATCAGATGGTGGTGGCTCGTTTAGCAGCAGCAGGTAATCCTGCAGCCATTTCCTTAAGTTTAGGTAACACAGGTCAGACTCCTCTGTGGCACTGACAGTAAATGGCTTCCCCCTTCCTTCTCCTCCCTGCAGACTGGTGCTGCCATGCTCCCATTTCTGCAGCTGTAATCACATGAACAGCAATGGCAATAAGCAAGAGACAGCAGAGATTGACTGCATAATTACCCTGAATGCTCCATCCACAGTTTGGGTTTATTTTTTTTAAGGCAAATTAATTACCTAGAGCCAGGACCTTGCAAGCTCATCACCTAAATGCTTTACTTTGGCAGTGAGATGAGCTGGCAATCAGCCTCTGGAAAAAGTGCTTAAAACTAAAGTGTTTGAAGGTAATGAGAATTTAAAAATCAGTTACTGTGAACACCAAAACAGTAATTGCTATGCAATTTTAAAGAAAAGCTCTGTTTAAATCATGGGAGTGGGAAACCAACAACCAAAAATCCACAACCTCTAAACCCCTTTCTGTAGTCTTAAAACTTACACTGGAAGTACTGGTTATTGCTCACATGTAAAACCATCTAGAAAACTGTATCTACCTTTCTGTAGCACAACTTCTGGTTTAATGCAACAGGGGTTTCTCCTCAGCAGCCTTTACACTGACAAGCATCTCAAACATTTGTTTGGGGTTTTTTTTTGCAGCTCAGCATATGCATGAACCAACAAACAGCAAAAATCTGGGGATTTGCTATTACTAACATGAACAAAGGAGAAGGAATGTCTGAATGGCTTGACCAAGAAGCAAGTAGTGACTCAAAGTGCACCAAACTGTGTGTTTTAAATGTAAATAAACAGTTCAGTAGGTACTACACTGCCAGCATCATTCTGGCATGCTGTAAAGGAGAAAAAGTATCTAAGCATCCAGATGAAAAACTTCCTTAGCAACTCAAGAGAGCGAAGATTTATTCTTTTCATAATAAGTTTCTCTCTGACCCTGATAACTGTTTTAGGCATGTTATTCAATCTCTGATTTTAATACTTTCTTTTTACAGGTGTTGTATCATTTCTGACTGAAGACTGAACCCATACAGCAAGTAAGGTATGTGCTCCTCAGGCTAAGGTATATACACACTCTGTATAGCCTATAGCACCCACTAGGACATACATGAAAAGAATGAAGTGGCTTGTGAAGAAGGAGATGTTTTGAAAGTGGAAGAGCTGTTTCGAAACTGGAATGTCAGCAGAAATACAGAAGCCTTACAGCTCTATTACAAGTCTCAAAAGTACCAAGCCCAAAGCTGCTGATACATAACCTGTTTTGCTCTTCTGACAGAAGATATGGATAGGGAGGGTCAAAGCCTTGCCTAGCACAGTCTGACCACATTGAGCAGAGTTAGCACAGAGCATGTAACACTGTGGTAAACAAATCCTCTCCTGTCATTTGAATTTGCAGTATTACATCTGTCCAGATCATGGAATCGTACTGTTGTATTAGGAATCATCCCTCTCTTAAACAGCTCAGAGTCAGAGTCAGACTCTGAACACATTAGACAGGGCTTCCTACAAAGAAGCAAATCACAGATTGCTCAGACTGGTTTCAGCCCAGGGATGCTCTCCCACATGGGTTTGTAACTCTCAGCTTCACTAGCAGTGAGCTAATGGTAGCAGAAGCAGCACAGCCAAATGCCGTATGAGAGGTTTTCTGAAATTCATAGTGTGCTCCCACTGCTTTAATTAGCTGGCAAAACATTACCCAAGCCTATGCTGAAAACCTGTTTTACTTGTTATTCTTCTGCAGCTTTACTCTAGAAGGCAGGAGACTTACATGTGTTTTAGTCACATCACCTCAAGGCAGTTTTTTCCCCTTTCAGAAAAGATCATGTTTTATCAGCTACCAGAACTCATCACTCACTATCAGCACAATTAACATGGACTGTAGCAAGTGAGTTCAAGACCTACGTAACACACGTAACTGACTGCAGAAGTACATGATTACCTGGGTATAGCTTGCTGAGCATTTCCAGAATGTGAAAAATATCTGTCTTTGTTCAATGAAGGTAGTTATTGTTCCATGCTCTAAATACCATACAAAATTATTAAATAGGTTCCAAAATTGCAGCCAAGTTACTTTTTGATAAATACAATTTTCTTGCAACTTTGTTGTGACTTTGGCAGAATTATGAACGTGCTTTGCACTGTGATATGCACCTCGACTATCTCGAAGAGAATTGAAAAAACTGAAACTTTTTCCCCCAATAACAAGACTTAAGTTTAAATGAATCACACCACTGGTTATGAATTTCAGTAATTTAATGCTAACCAAAAGTACAAAGTGTGAAAATCAGTGTCTCATTTATATTGGTCTAAGAGAAGAAATCTAGAGAAAGTGTTTACACTGCAGCAAATTTCACTATTAGCACCTTGAAGAGGAGTTTTGAAGTGATAAAAAAAGTATAGAAAATACTGGTATGGTACTAAGTACAAACGTAAAACAGGTAACAGCATGTTTTCAAATTTCTACCTTTAAAGAAACGTTATTATAAAAATGCATTAAAAACAAGTTGTTCAGGAATTCACAGTTTGAGTGGAGATGGAATCAAGTGCTGGAATAGAAAAGAGAAAGATGAACAATTTCAAGGCAATTATATTGCAAGTCCGAAGGCACTGACAATACAGTACATGGTCTTATTCTCCCATCTCACAGTGCAGGTTCCTGCAAATACAAAGAAAGGGTTTCAGAAACAGAAGGGAGTTAAAGGGATTACATACATGCCCCTATATGTATTTTTATACTTGTTTCCTTTAAGAATCTTAAGAATGAAGCTTCCACAACAGTCAAGCACTTCATATACAGCCCAGTTAGCATCACAGCCAAATGGAAAAAATGCCAAACAGTATGCTATTGCTCCAAAACTACAGACTTGGGGGGAAAAAATGGTATGCTGCCTGGTCTTAAAGAGACTGGCATTAAGCTGCTAGCTGGAAAATACAAGAGCTGGTTTCCTTACCATCACTGGAGTTGTCCCAGAAGCAAGAGCTTGCTGTATGTAGCCCAGCACCATTCTTTTGCATAATCACACAGGTCACTGTTTGTCAGTAGAGAAGTTTTGATTAATTCCTCACTAACATTAATTAACATTTGGTTCATTTTTGCTCAGCTTAGCGCACACACACACACACACACAAGCAAACACGCACGCTTGTGAGCAGCTGAGAGACAAGGTTCTTGCTAAGATCTTCCCCCAACCCCTGCCTATTGGTGCACTTGACTGTCCCAGCTTTCAGAGAAAGGGGGAAGCTGAGCTCACCAATGTACTTGAAGGGCTTCCCCAGCTTGGTGAGCTGGCTCAGGGTTTGTTCCACCACACTTGTTGTCCACTGGTTCACTTTGCTGTGCTGGTAGGCATTGCCACCAATGGCACCCTCTATGGCCTGGGGGGACAAACAGGTGAAGGAGCTGCGCTGCTGTCAGGCACCCATTAACCCTTTCCAACGTAGACCCCATATCCACAGAAAAATCCTAAATACTGCTGGGCCACACTGGCTGTTACAAATGTTTTCAGTTATTACAAACAGGCAGGTCAGAATCTGAGCCAGGCAGAAGGGAAATCGTCATAGATCCCACCCTCTGCTGATTTTGTGATATTTAGATTATTTGTAATGTCCATAGTTATGAAAAGGGTCCTGCATTTAAACATGAAGTCCTAAAGAGAATTTAAAAAGGCACAGTTGTACAATAGTTCATTCACACATATTCTTCCATGGAAATGAAATTGTGATTTTTGAGCAGAATCATTTTTGGGAAACAAACCCCTTGACTAAAACAGAAGACCCACGTGGCTGCTGGTTACCAACACAGCAGAAGCCTCCAGCTAAATATCCATTTTACTTATGAGAATAGTTTCCCCTTTTAAGACATAAAAGAAAGTACGTTAAACCTACATGTTTTTCATTGGCACATTTTTTCATCAGAAATTATTTTAAAATTATTTTTAAAATAACCACAAAATTGAATTCAGAAGAGAGAGGAGCATGTATTAAAGCATGTGTATCCAGTTTACAGAATTTGACCAAAACTGTTATTTTGCAACAACAAAAAGACTTCACTAGGCTACAAGAGGAATTCCAAGTCCTGCTAGAAATTTTCTAGACAGAAAATTGATGTTTCTTAGCAACAAGAATAGTTCAGTCATTCTAAACAAACAAGAACTCAGTTTGGAGAAAGGCATCTTGAAAGAACACAGTAACACACATATGCAGACAGTCTAGAAAAAACTCCTGTATTTTACTAAAACATAAAATCTGTTTCTACTGTGTTTAACATAACACATCCCCCTAGAAATTCTAACAGGGATGCACTGCAACCAGAGGGGAGTGTATGAAATTACTTAAAATATCTCTTGGATTTGCAATATATATCACAGCTAAAGCTTGGTATCATTTCTGCTGAAGTCCATACACTGGTTAAATCAACAGTTACCTGTACTTTGACAGCAATCTATCTAGAATTCTGTTACATATCAGTTACACATTTTATTGAATGCCTTTTAGCACACAGCATACAGCATATGAAATTTCACACCAGCGAAGTGAAAATGCTTAAATTACCTCTTTAATGATGCTGCTGACTTCATCAACAAGAAAGGAAGTCTACAAAAGAAAAAAAAGAATTTTAAATAATGAGTGGACACATTATTCTGTTTATTATGTTCAAGCTCTGTTAAGAACATGCACTAGAAATTTAATGTATCTTTGTCATATTTCTGGCAAGTCAGAAGATACCAAGTCTGCCTTTATTTGCACATATATGTACTCTAGGTCCTTCAGCCCAGCCAGTCAACCTTCTTAGAAAAGTAATGAAAATTAGGATATGAACTAATATTGGGTGGCCTTTTGAGTCAAGAAAGCTTTCAAGTTTTAATTTGGAAACATTTTAAAATAACACGTATGGCACTTGTGCACATGTATTCCGCTTTCCAAGGAAATGCTAATGTCCACACATCACAGTGGGCTCAGGGAGATAACCTCAGCTCCAGCTGAATGGAACTGACATCTCCAGGGCACTGATCTGGACAGAATATCAGTTCAGAGCTAAAGGAAAAACTGTCTTGACAATCTCAGCCTAGGATAAGAAGAAAGCTGCCCCTTGGAAACCAAAGGATTCACTGGACCTTCAGCCTTCAGGGAGCAGAGATTAGGCACGTGGAATCACAAAAGTGAAGGCCCTAACATTTTACTAACCTTAAAACTAGCACCCATATGCATGTATGGTTAGCAGTTTGTGTTTTCTTGTTTTATTCCCTCTGCTCCTGCTGCCTCCCATGTCAGGGGTTTAGAAGAAGCTACCCCCACTGCTGGGACAGCCATTCACAGGGCCAGAGAGCACTGAGCGGGGACCCCGCGCTGCAGCAGCGACTCAGCCCCCACCCTGTCACTGCTGATGTCGCACAGCCTCACCTCACAAACCAGGACAGAAGAAGAGCACATAAAGGCAAACTGATTAGTTTGAAAAGACTGAGTAAGAATGTAAAAATGAACCTAAGCGGGTGTATGTTGGCTGGGTTTTCACTGGGAGGTCAGTCGGCTTCCCCAGCTGACAGAAATGAAATGAACAGTGTAATTCTCGTGTGCAGGCGTGATGCAGTTACACCTGCTCAGGAGAATTTCAACATCACATTCAAAAACCTTTGGTCAGGAGGTGAACAGTCTAGCCAGCTTCAATGACATGTGACATTCAGAAAGGTGAGAGAACTTGATCATTCCCCATGACAGAAGAAACAGCACATCCTGGGAGACAAGCTGGGCAGTTCCTTCTCTATACCTATCTAGAGGCATCAGCTTGCTGGAACAACTCAATGTTTTCAAAAGCTTTTATGTGCTGTGGCAAATTGCTTTTTATTTTCAGCTTCTTGACTTGGGTTTAATTTTAACATGCCTCATTTATTTTCATGGTACTACATTGTACAGGTGCTTACATTTTAAGGTGTAGCAGTGTATTTAACCAAGTAAAAGCTACAATTATCAAAAAACAGAGCTTAAGAATATGCATGGCAGACACGCTATGCTGGCAGACATGAAGACTGCTGTCAAGCAAGATGGTAAACCACATACAGCTTTCTTTTTCACAAAATCTGCTCAGAAATGGCTCTGAGTAAGTACAAACATGGTTCATACCAATGTAAAATGACTTTAATTCAACCGAAGTTCTCAAAGGTATTTTGATATCTAATTTGTACTGAAACAATAGCGAGATTTGAGAATCCACTTCTTGGGCAGATGTTACTTTTCAATCTTCTTTTCTTGGAATGACAAAAATGAACATAAATTTCTGATATCCAGATTTGGGATATATGTGCTATAACTGAACTATGAAATAACACAACACCACCCGTTTTATCATTATGTTATCTTTTAATACGATGAGAAATTTTTTTTTTGTATTAAAAAGTAAAAGGGGGAAAATCGGTTACTTTACAGTTTTCCTGCGGTTCCTCTCTGGCACAAAGCAAGCAGACAATGTTTCCAACACTTGTTTAAAAGGGGTGTTCCCAGGCAACACACGCAAACTGCAGAGCAGCAGCCTTTAGTCATTCTGCAGACGTTTTTGAAAACAGCTGTACGAATGATGTTCGAGTACGTTAATTACGTATTTTTTAAAAAAACCCAAACAGTCACAGGCCAGGCCCTGCCATGAGAACGAGGCTTTAAGAACAGGACAAGCCTGACACACCTTCGCTCCTCTCGCTATTGTGTCACCCAGCCACATCGCGGCTGTTTGACAGGGTCGCACCTCAGTGGCATTGTCCCTCTGCAAAAGCAGCACTGGCTGCTTCCTCCTCCTCAGCGGGGGGACATCAGGCGGTCACTTGGCACAGTAATGACTGAGACCCTTGATTTATCCCACTCCGTATCTCGTGAATGGGGTGTGACGCCCCATCGGTGCGCCTGTAACACGCAGACCAGAGCCTTAGACTCCTCTTTCCGCACACAAACAGCTTGCTCGAGTTTTCCTCTGGCCCGAAGAGCACCGGCCACCCTCCCAAAACGGCGCTCGGCTCCTCCGGCGGGGGCACGGCCACGACACCCCTCACGCCTTTTCCCCGAGGGACCGGCTGCGGCAGGGGTAGAAGCCAGAGTCGAGGAGCCCAGGGAACACCGGGACAAGGGGCCGGCTCCCCGAGGGCGGCAGAACAAAGGCTAGGCCCGTCTGCCGCCGGTGCCCGGGACAAGCGGCTCCACCCCGGGGGAGGACGCCGAGGGGTGGCATTCAGGGCGGACGGGCACTGCAGGAGACCCTCCGCTGGCCCTGACAGGAGATGCCAGGCGGGAGGCCGTGCTGCCCCTGTCCCCCGTCCCGTTACCTCCTCTGCTGTCTGGAACTCGTCCATCTTCCCGGCAGAGCCGCCCGCGCCGCCACCGACCCCCGGCACCGGCACCGGCCCCGCGCCTCTCGCCTCTCGCCGCGCCCCTCGCCGGCCGCCGCCCGCACTGCGCCTGCGCCGCGCCCCCCGCGGCCGGGCTGCGCTCGCACTGCGCCCTCCAAGATGGCGCGGTTGCCACAGCAACAGCGGCCGGGAGGGAGGAGGGAGATGGCGCTCGGCGGGGCGGCTGAGGTGCTGTCAAATGTCCCAAAGCCTGTGGCTGAGAGAAGCAGGGGGGCCGCTTTTCACGGCTGTGCTTTTCGTACCGATAGCTTGGCAGCCGTGTTCAGCCGTCCAAGAGGTCCTTCCCTGTGAGGTCCTCCCCAAGGAGGGAAGGAAGATCTGCTTCTTCTTTCTGGAAACCGCTTAAAAAGAAGGCCTGCGTCACAAACTGGAAAAATAAAAACGTCGAAAATCCCTCCCTGTCTTTTCATTCTATTACCGCCCCCGCCCAGCCAGAGGGGAGTGATACTGTGTCTTTAGCCGCCATCTGACATCCAGACAGGGTCAACCCACTGCAGAAGAATATCTGAATTCTTAACCGCTCTAAGCAGATCACATGATTTTTAGCAGACATAGTAAGAACCAAGATAATGAAATTGAAGAGCACTCTTGTCACAGTTCCTGGCTGGTTTTTGTGTGCAGGGTTTACAGGCTGTCCAAATCACCGGCGCTACCAGCCCTAGAGAGCTGCTCTATGCAGTGGGAGATACTGTTCAGGTTCAGAGGGGCCTGAATGAACTGCAAAAGAGTCTGGATGGAGGAAGAAATAACTTAGTGGAGACAAGTGCAAAGGGCTATATGGAGGCAGGAATAACCAGCTCAACAAGTGCAGGACCAGCTCACTCAGTAGCTGTTCCATAGACACATGGAGTAGGGAGGTGTTTAGCTACAATTTATCTCAATTTCTTGTATGCTGCTGTTTAAAAAAAATAAAAAATAACAACAATAATAAAAAAATAAAAAAGGCAATAGATCCTGGAGGCAGTATTTCTATTGCCCTCTCTCCAGTAAGGCTGAACAAGGAATACCATGTCTCGTTTTGGGTGTTGTATTTCAAGAAGGCTGAGAGAGCTATAGCTCTGGGGCCTGAATGTGCTGACTGAGCAGTTTTGATCTTGTCTCCAGTGCTGTGTCAGGCTTTGCCTCCTGTTTCTCCTGAGAAAGGAGACCCTGATCAGCCACCTCATTTTGGGGCTCTGCCCATTCCAAGTCTTGTGCTTGCTGCTTTCAAAAAGCAGGGACAAAAAGGTGGAAGCTACAGGAAGATTGAACAAGTGCTTGTTTGAAAAAAAAGCATAAAAAGCTTTTATAGCTATATATTTTGTTATATCCTTAGCATATATAAAATACTGTAGTAGTTTTCGGTGTCCAGGGCTGAGAGGGAAAAATACGAGTTAAATATGTGGCAATTAAGGCTTTGATTAAATATTAGGGGGAAGATGGTAGTAGGGCTAATGTTCCACAGCCTGGATCTGTTGCTGTGGGTAGTTAGTATCCTCAGGTTACTTTTAGCATCTCATTCAGTTAAATTTTTGCCTAAAATTAAGACCCAAGTGACCCAAATATGGTGCATACATACATAGCCCTATACCCCACTAACAGTTGCTTTTTCTTCCATGATGCAATTGAAGAAGGTGATTAAATTTGATATACACAGGTGGACATGTTTGAACCTATTTAGCTTGATGAGGTTATAAAAATGCAGGTTCTTAAACTTTGCCATGTGAGTAGAATTGATGTGCTTTGTTTCATTTTAACTAGAAATCAAGACTCTTAAAACACCCAAAACAGGTAAGAGGGGTTTCTGTGTTTTATGGACAGTTTGGTAGAGCAGAGAACAAGAAAGGAGATTGAGATGTAAGAATCACCCCCCTTTTTTTTTTCTTTTTTTCTCTTTTTCTCCACTTTTTCTATTTTCCAATTAGAAATAATTGGGATGTAATTTTGATCTTCATTACCCACACTTAATTCTGTGATATACTTGAATTAAGATGTCCAATCTGAATAATGTTTTAACTTTCAATTGTTACATTTCCACTTGTGAGGTAAAGTCCCTTTCTTCTTCTTGCAGATGCATAAAAACTGAATTATCTTGAGTTTTTATCTATACTAATTGCTTTGTCTTATAGACCTAAGTAGAAAATTATTTTGTTTCCAGGAAAGAACTGTTTATGATACAATCCAAGCTTTCAGTGCAAGTCCTGGAGACATTGAGGTAAGTAGCGTTCACATTTATGGTGTCAGAAAAAAAAATACATGTAACTCAAAGCCACTTCTCTTCCTGTCTGTGGCTTGAAGACTGAGCATATCCTGGTATATCAGTCAGCTTTTGTAGTCCCCTGTGCTGAGTCTCCTTTTCATGTTAGAAAAGCAAATATCTTTGCTTGTTGCTGGTAGCAAAACCACAGGCCTGGTAAAAGCTGTTGTAACACTGGAGCTCTTTGTTGAGCGCATTTGCTTTCAGCTGTTTTGGGGTGCTCCTCTGGACACACATCAGTGGTATTGGTGCCCAAAGGAAGGAAAAGGGGTGGAGAACAGCCCCCAGTTTTCTTTAAGGAGAGATAATAAGACTGCTTCTCATCTTTTATAAGCATTTTACTTCCTGGTGTTTCTCTTTGATGGCTGTTGAAGAGGTAAGGGCATCATTTTACTCTGTTTTGCATGACATAGCACAGGGGGATGCATTTTTATTTACTGGCATGTTTTTTTTTCAAACTGGAATAGATTTACTGGGAAAACCACACCTGCAACTTAATTACTTAATTGTTTGTGTTGAGTTTAGGTATTTGATGTTATTTTTACTCTGAATTCTGGTGTGTGATGTTATTAATATCCCAGACTTAATTTTGGTAAAGCAGACTTAAATTTGGTAAAGCATTATCTAAGAACTTAAGCAATTTTCACATGCACGTACAGGGATGTGAAAGCTAAAGCCAGGTAGTACAAAATAACATTTGTGATTTTCTTAACTAAGAATGAATTTATGTGATTTGTCTCAGCAGAATAGAAAATAGCCACAAATTGCAGTAGCTTTTGAGACTGGTTTTACTCTGAACCTTCTTAATCTGTTCCTTGCTACTGATGTATTACAGGCATCTTCTGGGTTAATGGATAAAGTAATCCAATTGTCTCAAGTAAATGAAGACTGTGACTTCAGAAGAACTGTTAATTTATAATTATTTAATTGCCATTATTTTGCTGATGCTTAAGCATCTGAAAGGAAATCAATAATACATTACGTGTAAAATTGCTTTAAGGAAAAGCTTGCTAAGCCAGCCATTTTTAAGTTTAAAAACTTAAAGTAGCTGTTTTTGCAAACCTAATAACCTAATCTAGTGTAAGGTAGGCTTTCTTCTTGATCTTCAGTAACATAACTGCATACTGTTTTATCCTGATAGAAGATTTTTTTTTTTTTTTTGAGATTGTACTCTGTGCATGCATGAGTCCCTCTCCTAAGGTATAGCCACATTCATCATCCCTTCTCCCTTACAACAGCTTTGGGATTTCTTATGATATTTTCAAGAAGTTACTGATCCATCTCCAAAGTGCCTGACCCTGCATTAGTTTAAAAACAAAATGTAATAATAATTAATGACAAATATATAATTTAAGAAATGCCTGAACAGATGATTTTTGTGAGCTTTGTGCTGAAAAGGAAGAAGTTTTGTGATTTTTTTTAATAAAGAGGCTGCTGCTACTTTTGGTTTTATGTAGAAGGTGCTCAGCTTTGAGGCTAGCTGACTGTGTAAAATAGCTAGCTAGCTGGATTCAGTGGGTGAACATGAAAGTAGGTCATCTCTGAAGGTTTATAGGTTTTTTTCCTGTCAAAAAGGGTTATTACTGAAAACACTTTTTTATTACTGCCAAAAAACCTACTCTAGTGCAGACAGCTTTGCTGTAAGAGAAAGGTTCTTATTTCACAGTGGTACGGAGCTTTTTCAGTCCAATTTGAACACCTCTGTGAAATAATTACAAGTTCAAATTTGTTGTGGGGCCAAGGATTATCTCCCATTTTAGGAGTTTTAATACTTTTCTAATACTTAATTTATTTTTAGAGCTACCTCATCATTCAGCTAGGTTTTTTTTTTTTTAATAATTTGAAGGAGACATCAAATAGCAATTCTTCCTGTGCTTGCTTAACTGCAGGTGTTGCTCTTCATAACTGTTTTACTGTGTCACGTTCTTAATAGCTGTATAAAACATTCATGTATTTTCCATAAGATCACCAGAGCAGAGTTTTATTGGATCCACTTAGTATTGACTGTCATACACTTGCTAGCTTTTACTGATGCTTTAGTGGGATTTTCTGCTGGTGTTCTAGGTATGCCCGAAATCTTAGGAGTTGATGGCAAATGTAGCTTGCTCTGTAATGGATCTTTTGGTATCCTGTGTAGAGCAGAGTCACCAGAGTTTGTGCTGACTCCTCTTTAGATTATGTTGACTTAAATGGGGTTGATGGTTTTAAACATGCTGATCCATCCCGGGTGGTATTCGTAAAGTAAAAGATGAAAGTGGGTAAAGGATGTAGGGGCCTTTGAAAATGACATATATTGAGTTTAAAAATTTGCTCAGGCTTTTTATGTTTCAAATGAGTAATTTCCTGTGAAATTGCAGTTGGTAAAGAAAGAAAACATGGTTATGCCTATCTCTGTCTCTTTTATTTCCACAGGAAACCAATTTTTTTTTCTTTGAACACAAGCTTCTGTAAAATGCTTTGTCCTTTTGGTGTCTGTTCAAGGGCTTCACAACAAAAAAATCCAAAGGCAAATGGAATGCAACCTCTTTATGTATACATATTATCACCCTCTGCTTTTTCTTGTGGAAAATTAAGTACCTTAATTGGGGCACGCTGCATGTAAAGTAGTTCCCTGAACTGACAAAAATGCATTGTCACTGTATATCTGAAGTTTTAGTGGGTTCTTTTGATGGTTTTTGATGGTTTAGGTGTTTGTTTTAAGTTTAAAACTTAGTATTTGAAAGTAATGAGCCAGCAATGCAGATGGTTGGCCAGATTCTTGGCTGAGGTCCATCAGTGAAGCACCAGTAACTGCTTTGGGAAAGCTTTGCCCTTCTGTCCTAGTGTCTGCACCTGCCTAGAGCTGCACCATGTGTATCTACTTCAGATTAAATTTGAAACACCAGTTTTCATATACATACCTTTAATATTGGTGTACCATAAGTAGAATTGTCCTACATTTCTTGTAATATGCTCTAAATGCTAGACAGAAATACTGCAAATCAATGTGGTGTGTAAGTTGGTTCAGGTTGAATAATCATCTTTCTTGATTTTGCTGCAAAGTATATTGAAGTTATTTTATATTTTAGTGGGATTGTGCCAGAGTGAAGGTCACAGAATATATCCAAATTACAGTTAAAATTCTGTTTCAATCTTATACTTGCATATATTTTTATGTTGGCTTATCAGTTTGGGACCACAATCATTAGTGCACCGAGCTGGAAATAATATATATCTTACCTTTTTTAGTGTCTCTGTGTATTAGCAAAGGTAGTAGCATTGTTTGGTACCAGACTAACAGACACAGGTAATTGATTGAAGTGACTTAGAGGTCTTATTTTTTTCCTCTTTGTCTTGTGATGTCATCTCAATAGAATGAGATTATAAAGGGAATTTTTTCTCCCAAATTTTGTGCAAAGCAGTCATGTGACGTACCTGTAGGTTTGTATTCAAAACTAACTTAAGCTTTTTTTATTGGTTGTTTTATGTTGACTGTACAAAAAATGTGAAGGTATGTGCCTGAGTGCTAATAGCCAATATGGTGAGCCTCTCTGAAGTACAGGACTTTGTTAAAACCTCTCCTGTGTCTGAATTACTGCATGAAAGGTTTGAATATAACAGAATGTGTCCTTTACATTATTTGAAATGTCTTGAAGAGGTGAGGAGAAATAATGTTTGGGGTTTTTTTCCTTAGGTCCAGAAATCCCAAATCTACAAGACCAAATAAAGAAACCCAAACCATTTCTGCTGCTGCTTTACATCGTCTCTTGACAAATTGTCCCTCCGTCTGGTGCCAGTTCAAGCCCTGTCTGGGACATTGCCACAAGCCCTCATCTCTTTTGGAACCACCTTTGGTGGAGAAAAGAAAAGGAAATTAAAGGACATGTGAAGAAGTCAAGACTGCTGTGACCTTGATAACTGTTCATATTCCCTGGGTAGCAGACACATTTAAATGAAAATCTGTGTGAAAACAAAGTTCCTTTTCCTTTAACGGGTATGACAGTGAAACACATCAAGTAAGAGCACAGGCATTTAGGAAAAACCCAGACCAGGTTTCTGGATGTAGTGGAACCCACAGGAGTCTATGAGACAAGTGAAATAGTGAAACTTGGCAAAAATGGCCTGTGAATTTAATCTGAACTTCCTTAAGGAATTAGAACGAGAGGCTGTTCTGCAAGTCCTGTACCGTGACCAGATGGTGAGAAAAACGGAAGAGGAAAGAATAAGGTATCTGCTGTTCCTCTACTCCTGTTTTCTGTGGTTTTTTTCCCTTCTGAATTACTCTTTTTCCACTTCGTTGTCCTTCTAAATGTACTCCTCTTTTAACTTCTTGTTAGCTAATGCCTTTGTATTCTCTGGGAGATCTAAGGTTATCCAGAGCCTCTTGTTTTTGCCGTTCTATTGACTCTACACTAAAGATCAGTAAATCCTTTTCACTGAATAATGTACTTGGTGAATTTTACTTCCAGCCTTCATAGAAAGTTCATTTGCTGGCTACATTTTTTCTATGAAAGCTTTATGGCCTTGTTATTGTGTTTCTATGTATGGAACATGTTCAGATCTTTGGCTGGCTTGTTTAGCTTACATTGTGCCAAGACTGGAGTTAAGAATGATTGGATACCTGCTTGTTGTTGCACTAAATCCATCACTGTCTCTCCTCACACACAAGAGGAAGCAAACACACCACTCTGCCTTGGAGGTTCTTACTTGTGTCAAGAGGTGTTATTGGTTAGGAAAGGATTTTATTTAGTAATTTCATGCTCTGCCAGTACCTCAGCGGGCAGGGATAAAGGATAATTCTCCAGCACTTTGTTTGCTTTATATCTTGGTTAGGACAAGGATTTCTCACTACCTTGTATCTTGCTTTGTGATATTGCATCCCCCTGTAAAACTAGGTGTATTGGTGTGGGTAAGATATAAACTTTAAATCCCTTAAATGTAGAAACTTAAATTTTGTTGACATAAAACATTTATGTATGTATTATGGCATGTATCAAACATGGAACTATAGTAAAACAATAATTATGTGAAGGGCTTTATAGACAGTCTGAATTGATTAGAAAATCCCTTTCAACTGCTGGTGATATTTCTATCAGTTAGAAACATAGGTCTTGATTATTCATACATGCAATGGAAGCAAAGTTAATAACAAGGAGAGGTTTTGGTATTTTGGGCTGTGTGCTGTTTTGATTTGTTTTTTTAGCTTTCAGATGATGCATTTGTTATGATTATTTTTTTTTACTTGGTAGAATATTTAATTCTTGGATAAATATGATTTTAAAAGCCCATCAAATGGAAGGGAGCACCATTTAGTTTCAGTTGTTGTAGCTGGAGGCACAATCACTTGCATACAATGATTTCAGTGCTGAAAGTGGGCCTGAAATGAACAGTACCCCATTTATACTGAACTGTTTCTCCCCTAGTATGTGCAGTTCTGGTCACACACACACAGCCACGCTGCAGAAATGTTGTGTGTACATGTTTTCAAACAGTGCTCAACAGAGGTCACACTTGAGGGCACATCTCCCACTGGAAATGGTATTGAACAACAGGAGTATTATTAACTTGTGCTTTGTGTGAGGATTTTGTCCTCTGTACACTTCTTTCTTTTTTGTTTTCCTTTTTACCGGTGGAATTAGGAAAATGAAACTGCAGCTGCAGCAGCTTCGGTGGAAGGGGGCAAAAAATGCAAGGCATGAGTACCAGGAGAGATCTTGTGCTCGCTGCCAGAAGTCGCTGGGGCTGCTGGTGAACAGAGGTGCGGTGTGCAATGGATGCAGTCACCGGGTGTGCTCGGAATGCCGTGTCTGCCTGAACCCCTGCCTCTGGAAATGCACCGTTTGTTATGCTCACGGGTGAGGAATTCTGGTGGTTTGCACCAGTCATCCAATGGATGCCCACTGGTTTTGTGTATTTTTTGCTTGAACAGTTAACGAAACGAAGCCACTGGTGTAATGAAAATGTTGGCTGAAGTCCTGGTAGTGATGAAATGGATGGCAGCTTTGTGTTATTCTTCAAGTAGCTGGTATTTCCCTTCCTGTGTTTAGCAAATTGGATCCTCAGGGTAGGCCAGAGGTACTATGAGTGCGGCAAAGATGGTAATAGCCAAGCGTAGAAGCAGTTGTGAGTTTGAGTTTCTGAGCCACAGGGAGAGCTCCTCCCCCTACTCAATACTGAACCTCGCAATCTGCTGAAGGTGCTGTGCTTTGATGGAGTATAGCCAATTTCTTAACAATTTCCTAATTGTTATTTTCTGCCTCTTACATCTGGAGTGAGAAACCTGATTGACAAATAATTTGGAGTCATGCTATATAAAATTTTAAAGAGCAAAACCACGACTTAACATTACTAGGATTTGTTCAAGTATGTTCAGAAATACAAATGTATTTACTTTGAATTAGCTGCTTTTTCTTTTACTGTGTCACATTTTTGTATTTCAGGATGCAGGAAACAATCCTTCTTTTACCATATTGGTACAGATTTTAATATCAAAATATTCCTTCATAGTCCATTCTTTTCACTACAGTCTTTCTAAGCAAAATGGTTTAGATATATTTTCACAATTGATGGAAAATACTACATAGGTGAAGAATGATAGTTTGGGAAATTATTCAAAAGCTCTGCTTTTGCTATTTATCTGGATGATAAATATCCCTGTAGAAAGGGTGAGGATTTGGAAGAAAACTTACTTTATGCCAACACGAGATGAATCCACCACTCTACTCCCTCTGTAGGTGCCAAAATGAGATTAAAGTAGGGGGAAATACTAGGCAAAGTGTTGGTCTCAAGTTAAACAAATTTCTACTAGTTTGAAGTAATTTTTTTATAGTTTGGAAGAGTTGTAAACCATCACCAGCAAGATATTCTGTGAATCTTCAGTTTATTTAGCAACTAATATTCAAAATAGATGGCTCAGCTCTATTTATACTTGATACAAAATAGTTACTAGACTTAGGTTTGTGTGTTTTGCTGTGTTTCAAACTATATGCACTAAACTGAAAATTCAAAAGTTGACTTTTCATATCCTTGTTTAGAAAACCCTCTCCACTTCCTCTTGTTTTACATTAATTTCGAGTTGTTTGATGGCCACAGTGGAAATCCCCTTTAGAGAGTCATTGGTTGTTAAGCTGCTTTGTATAGTGCTGCACACCCTTAATTATTTAATAAGCTTGTCCAGATATTTAATGGTAAAACCAAGAAAATATTATTCAGATTAATTTAAATACCTTTTTAGTTTTCCTTCAGAAAATTACCTTTTTTTTTCATCTTGCAAATAAGATGGTTATGCCCGCTGTCAATGAATTTCCTTATAGTGAAGAGAGAGTACATTTGATCTTTAGTTATGATGTAAAGTTAATTAAATTCAGTCAGGCTTCTTCCATTGCCTTCAGTGAGCTTTACATCAAAGTTGCAAATCTCAAGAAGGGTAGGGAGTGCAGCAGTGTGATAAATGGTACTCATCATCTTTTGTTTACTCTGGTGAGGGGAAAATAGGGTGGCTTATAAAGATAAGAGCTGATTTCCATGTCCCAAGTAACTGTAATTTTGTGTCTTCTTTATCATTAGTGTAATTTTTTCTGAACCAAAGAGCAGCAGCAGCACTATGGAGGGTCTCCCCTAGACACTGAGGTCATATTTGAAAGGAATGTGCTTAAACACCTCAGTGAAAGAGTCTGCAGGGATAGGCAAATTTTGTATTTCTTACAAAACAAGAAATTTTTAAGACCTTTGTGAACTGGCAAAGTTTGTATCTTTCACCTGGAAGGGGTATCTCTGAAGTGAGTGGAGTTGGTATCATGTGTCCTGTTTTTTAAAGGAATCCTATGTTCTAGGAGTCTAGAAAGACATTTGTTTTGGAGGAGTTTAGTCTATTTTACCTGACAAAAGTTCTTTATTAGCTTTGTTTTCATACTTTTGGTCATATCTTAACACAGTACACGCTTTAAGAAAAAGAAAAGGTATTTTCAGATCTATTTTCATTCTGTGTGTGCCTAATTATCATCGAGTGGTTTGGATTGGAAGGAACCTTAAAGATCATCTAGGTTTCACCCACCCTGCCATGGGCAAGAACACTTTCCACTAGACCAGGATGCTCAGAGCCCCATTCAGCCTGGCTCTGAACACCTGCAAGGAAGAACTTCTCTGAGTAGATTCAATTATCACATGAATCTGTGCAGAACTGGAGATGAAACTCCGGAAGATAACCAGGGTGTGGTGGGGATATATAAAGGGAGGGCTGGGGTTGAATGAAAATCAAGGCACTACCAATGCAAAGCCCTTGATGAAAGAGATTTCAGACATTTAAAAGTTAATAGATCTCCATACGAATTGAGTAGGTATCCTGTCTCAGTTACTTAAACCTAATTTTCAGACTCATCTGTGTTCAGTTATGCACAAGGGTCTACGGTTAGGTATGAAAATAAACTGTACAGTGTACATGGGTAGTGGGGTTTTTTTTTAATATTCTATATTGCTGCTTACAAAGAGATAGTTTAAATGCCTGAAAGGCTTTTAAAATCAAGAGACAGAAAAAAAGCATCCTACCTATAGTTTGCCTGTTTTGATGCAGAATAAGGTGAGGTGTGAAATGGCAGATCCAGAGGTTTTGTTGTCTGCACCATTGGTGGATATCACTTTAGCACTTATATTTAGAGATTTTGCTTTCTTAAGAATGTAAGCCCTACATGAATTTACTGTTTGTATGCTGTTGCCAGTTTCAAGCAATTTTGGCAGAGGAAATGATAATAAAGAGATCAATTTCATAGAAGGAAAAATCAATGACTGGGTAGAGAAAGAAATGTAGCAGTGCCTGCACTGAGGAAATTTTTGCAGTGAGACTTCATCTTATAGTAAGCATCACAAAATGGACAAGGAAGGGAGATGTTATAAATGTCCTAAAAATTAAGAAGATATTTGGATGAAAATTTGGAACCTGAAAGACCCAGAGAATCCTATCCTCAGTTAATTTCTGTCTCTTTAGTAATGGGTGACTCAAGTTGCAGGCTTCAGAAAAAGTATGATTTGCTGAAAATCTGATCGTGACCAAGCTATTTAATCTGATATAATCTTGTAGCTGTTAATCATTACTTTTTTGTTCCTGTGATCCTGTGATCGATGTCGCTGCTGGTAGTCTCTAGAAAATGAAGAAGTGGGCCATGAAGCCCCCATGCTGTCAGGGCTGTGGAGCTCTATGCTCCCTGGTAGCCATCCTAAGTTCTGCTTGGAACCATGGCCTCTACTATGGACGTTCCTTACCTCTCAGATGAGGCTGAAGCTGTAAGCAGACAGAACCTCAGCCAGCACGGGTGCCTGGGCTGCTTTGCAACTTGGTTGTGCAGACTGGAGCGCGCCCAGGACTCCTCCTGCCTTTGGAGGAATGGCCAGAGCAGCGTGTATCACTTTCCATGGCCAGCCCCAATTGCAAAAAGGGAAACAAGCTCTCAAACAAAAACCTTGCCAAAACCAAAACAAAAGTCCCCAAAGGATACCTCCCCTCTGTGTTTTTTTCAGACCCACAGCAAAACCAGTCAACAGATTGAGTAGTCATGAAATCTTAGTTTTATGATAGGATTAATGAAGGATGTTGGATTGTTACGTGGTAACTGAACATTTGAAGAAATGCACTTGCAAACATATTGATTCAAATCTCTTGTGATTGTTTTCCAGAGATGTGAAAGTGAAGGCTGGTGAATGGTTCTTTGAGGAACGAGCAAAGAAATATCCAGGTGAAGGTAATTGCTGGAACAGGTCATAAACTGCTATGTAATGTGTGGTTGTCATCTAACTGAAACACAGACTATAGTCTGACACTGTATCCAATGTTTCTTCCATTTAACCATGCAGTCCATCTTTCTGTGCACTAAACAAAACATGAACACAAATTAGCAGAATGCATTTAAAAGTGTAACTTATTTTGTCTGAGTAATAAAAATTAGAAAATGTGCCATGTAAATTTGAATTAATGAGCGTGTGAGACTTCTAAGAAATACAATAATGTGAAATTAATATAGAAGTGTTATATGTATGGGAAGAAAATGATCATGCATCCATCATTTTTTCAAAGTTTAAACTTCAGTTGTGTTCAGTGAGGAAGTTCTGAAGTTTAAAGAAATGGCAGAATGGAATAAACCCCCCCATGTATAGCTATAAATCAATAGAGAGTTGTTACCTTCAACCAGCTGGCTGTGCCATTGCCTTGTGCTGGGTCTTTTCAGTGCCTTTAAAAGTACAAAGCTCTAAAAGAAATTATAGAGAATGTAGATGGATTGCTCAATGGGGAATGTGTTTTGCCAGCAAAGGAGCTGTTGGTGTTTATTTTCACCTACAATAACTAGCAAGGTGGAAAGATATGTTTCCTCTTTCCCCTGAAGTGCCACATCAGATAGGCATCTACTTAATTTTGCGCCTGACTGTAGTTAAATGATACAGTTTCATTTCCAGTATCTGCATCTATGTTTAAGAGTAGTTGGTAAAAAGGAAAGAACTAGGCCTTAAATCGCCCTTGGGAAACTTGAACAGGAAGACTCTTATACCTGGAAGAGCATAATCAGGCAAATTTTGGATAGTAGGTGTTTGTGAAAGGTAGCAGGCAGCATATTAAGAAATTAAACTAAAGTTCCTATTAAAAAAATTCCTTTAAAATGTGAAAGATTTCATTTAAGTCCATTCTAGCTAATACAATTTCTGATTTTTAAAGTGTTTTTTTAAAGGACAGTTTCAGCCAATAACTGTTGATAATAATTTCCCCTCTTTTTTTTTTTTTCAAGTAGCATGACATTGATAATTTTATCAATCTCTCTATTATTGGAAAATGTTTTTCTTGGTTATTGAATCTCATAATGCAAGTTACTGACTGTCCTTTTTTCCAACGAAATAAATTAGTTCTCGCTTTGAATTACCAGGGCTTTTTGCTTTCTTGAAGCATTTTGCTTAGTTAGTCTAATGTTAATACTATTGAAGTCACAAAGACCTAAGGATATACAGAAGATAGACCCACAGGGAGAAATATGTTTTGTTTAGTTCCTTTGATTAGACCAACTGATATATTTAAAGGAGTTTAAAAAGTGACAGATTTTGAAACACAGCAGCTTTTATGCATCCTTCAATCCTGGAGGGACAGTGCCCCCTTTTGGTTTGAAAATATACCATAACTGAAGTAATCCCTAGAAAGTAAATTGTAACTAAAAAAAATATTTTACAGTGAAGTTGTCTCATGTTGTTTAGTAAAAAGAAATAAATTACATTGTTATGCTTTTTATTAACTTTTTTGTATCTTTTAACTAAAGAATGAGATTCATATTTTCATAGAAGTGGTAGTTTACTTTTAGTGATCAATCAATTTAAAATCCAAGATAGCAAATGTTATTTATCAGTAAGAGACTTCTGGAGTTTTAATTGGAAAGTCTAACATCCATGAGCTGATTATTGTTTCTACCACTACTAAAGTCTATTACTTTTATATAAGTAATGTTATTAATTAATGACATCTTCAGCAAAGCATGGATCACATGCTGCTTACTGTATCAAGAATTGCTAGTGATTAAAGTCACTCCAGGTAATTTCAGTTCGCCATTTGTTGTATTTGTGATCCCCCAGGAACAGGCAGCAGTTTTTTGAGTCTTCATTGTTCATGCCTGATGGAGCTCTCACTCCTTGGTGTCTTCACATCATGTGGCTGCTCACCTGAGGAATGTGACATGGTTGCCATTTCCCTGCAGGGATGCTCTTAGCAAAGGGTCTCACTCATGTTTGTGAGCTAGTCAAGAATTTTCATCATTTCTCAGGTCTCTAGTAGGAAAAGTGAAAAAAAAAAAATGAGGTGGAAGAGTTGACCACGTGCCTGCTCTTGTACACATTTTCAAGCTTCCCTTAGTGTTTGAGTTTTGTGGCTGAAGTGTGCTTTAGTGCAGAGGGCCTGAGTACCACCTGCCTCCTGGACCCTGGGAGGCTGAAAGCACTTAGCAGCCCTTAGGAGTGGGTCTGTTGGCATCTCTTTGATTGTCCTTAGTATTTGTGATGAGTTCATCTGGATGTGTCACCTGCAACAGGAGAGGGGGAAATCATGGTACAGCCTGAGATGTTTGAGATGCAGGAGAAACTTGTTTTGCTTGGTACATGTGCTGATACATTGACTTCATTCCTGACTTGTGTGTGTATGAGGTTCTGTAAACACAGGCTAGTTCCTGAAAGGCACTGATTTTAAAATGTGTTACACATGCATAAGTAACTGATGTTGCTACTAAATGATCTCTGGATTTTTTTTTCCCCCTCCTTCTTAGGCAGACATGAAACAGTTGGTGCAAAGCTCTTGGAATCTTACAAGAATCCAAGGTAAGACTCATAAAAGGACAAACAGTCCTAGGACACTGCAAATTTGTGTGGGTAATATATTTTATGTTATAAACCAACCAGTAGTTTGTATTCCTTTACTATGAAAAGTCACGAATTTTGGAGTTCAAATGATAAAAGCATAGAAGAATTTTCACTTTTAGTGGTCAGCAGCCCACAGAACAGATATCACATACAACAGAGAGTAAGTACCATGTTTGGAGTAATAATAATCTTACTTGAAATGAAGGGATGTGCATTATCTTTATCCACTTATATTTATCTACTTATATTTTTGCATAGCTATTTACACAATCTGTTAAGTTTGCAAAATAATTTTAAATGATTGTAAATGAAAGTTATTTACTAGGTGTCATAACAGCATCATCATTTGTTCAATGAGAGATATTGCTGATATGATAGTTTTAAAATAAATAGTAGACAAGAAGTTAGACACTTTCACTTACCAAAAAAAAATCTAGTTTACAGTGAATAAATACTTTGACTAGAGGTCAAAGCATGACCATACTTAAGTTATTACCAGTGATATATAAAGAAATAACAGTCTGCTTATTATGTTATTAAAGGAACCCTCTGCCTTAAAATAAACCCAACCAAAAAAACGCAACACCAAACAGCAACAACTACTGCTACCAAAACCCAAACTAACAAAAAAAAAAAACCAACAAAAACCCAAAAGCCCCGTGTAAAATAAGATATGAGGAGATGGTCTCAATGTAATAAAATTGGCAAGGCACAGCTGCATAAGAAAGAAACTTATATTCAGCTGGATAACATCCTAGCCAAGACTTGCTTTCACATGGATGTGGTAAAAAAACCTAAAAAATAATCAAGAAGAAAGTTCACCAGCTACTTTAGGATCTGTGTTTGTGCTGTGATAACAGAATCAGTTAGATTTTTTTTTTCTTTCACAGACCAGGACTATTTATCACTGTTGGAATGGCAGGAATGTTTAAAGGGTTTTTAACAGCTCTGAACCCAGGCAAAGAAGAATCCTTTTAGTATTGTAAATAAAGATGGCTGTTTTCTGAAAACATCTCTTAAGAAGACATGGGATGCATTTTACAGGATTTGTGTTTTAGAACTCAGGACATAGACTGTAATACTGCCAGCCATTTGAAGTCTAGGGAGTCTATCCTAAATTCAGTCTTCCTGAAAATTCTAATTTAACCATTTTACCTGGAATACCCCAAGATTGAGAAGGTAGAAAGGTAGTCCTAATTCCTAAGAACAGGAAATGAACCTGTGCTGCAACTCTTACAGACACAGGATGTCGACCCAGACCTTCTTAGAGTGCAGGAAACATGGGTTATGAAGCTACAGTGTATGGATATGTTTTATTTATTCATCTGTTGGCATAATATATTAATTGTTGCACTAATTGTCTTTTAAATTTGCAGTAAAATTTCTGTTGTGCCTCCAACTCCACCTCCTTTCACAGAATCAGCAGCAGAAACCAATGTGATGGGAAATGTATGTATCTGCAAACTATACATATAAGTGCATCACTTAGGGTGTCATTCATATGAAAAGGTCAGCCACAGGAAAGTGGTAGATAACTGCTGTAACATCGCTCTGCAATATAAATGCAGCCTTTTGTTACTTTGTCGCTATCTTTATGCTACATGGGTACTGGGAGAGGAAGTTTAGAGGCTATGAGGGCTGTTTTCAATTAATTTTCAGTTTTTGAGGGAAGTGGTTAACCACTCTACTTGACATTAGAATGTTGCATCTGGTGTTTGGTGCCTCATCACAGGAAGACTGGACTGAGATCTGAGTTCTCCCATGTTCCCATGACATTCAGTAGTCATGTGTCACTTTCATTACTGAATGAGAAACAGTGGATTTGATGGTTGCCTTTGCATTGCAGTTTCTAGTGGATGGAATAGTAGAACATGGCTTAAAACTGGCAGAAATTGCACTCAATGACTATTTCATTGACCTTTGGACTAGATCCTTGGGCCCTGGTTTTGAAGCCCATTGCAGTTCTGTAGGCATTCTTATGTACTTACCTGGAGTTTGACGAAAACTTTGTTCTGTAATAGATAAAAGTTTTAAATACCTTACAACAAATCAGTGATGTAATTAGCTGTATTTATAAATTTACTATGTGATCTCTCTGCGAGGAGTTCCACTTACATGTGAAAGACCATGGAACTGGTCTGGATTGCTTTCCATCTTTGTTCTTTAGTGTGATAGTTTCCAACCATGTCAGCATATGTGTACAGAAATGAGCAAAGGGCTGCAGCCTTAACATCTGATTGTTATGTGGTCTGTACATAAGTAATCCTGAAAACTTTAAAATTACAAATATTTTGTGTTTTCTTACTGCTTGTATTTCTGATTTGCAGGAACTTGGAGGGTCTAAAAGGTTCAATAAATCTGTGGAAAACTTGTTTTTGTCTCTCACAACACATATAAAAAGTAAGTCTTATAATTCCAGAATAACGTAGTCAAATGTTTCATTTTTTTTTGGCCACAGTGTTGGCCAGGAAGTCTTTATTAAAAAAACTGTCAAGTAATGCCAAGGCTGTGCCAACTTGAAAAATAATATAGGAACTCTAATTCTCCTTCAGTATTCTGCCAGTTGTTAAATAAACTGATTATATCAAACCAGAACACCTTTCTTGTAAAGATGTAAAAAGACTATATAATTTTTCTTTTCATTTACCAGGTGTTCAGATGCAGCGTATTTAATTCATGTTAGAGTAATAACCAATTTCTGGTCTTTGTGTAATCTGGCCGAATCCCAGCTGACCCAGTAAAAGAGTCTATCATCTAACATGAGTTTTAATATTTTCATTCACTGGCAGTATTCCTGAAGACTTCCTTCCTGTTTCTCAGTCTAGTTGTGTGGAATTTTTCAGAGCACATTTCTAAGTGCTCTCCAGTCCTAACAACTCCTGATGCTTTTGGTTCCTGCCGTTCTCTTACACTGCCTGTTGTTCCTAGGGATGCAGACTGTGTGTGCACCTCTAAGGCTAACTGCACTGAGGAAAGTCAGCCTTGGTGAAAAACAAATTAAAGGCATCAATGACCAGAGGAAAACAACTTGTGAGCCTTTAGAAGATTACAGGGGCTTGCACATTTGCATGGGTTTGAACAAACCATAGTATTTTCTTACTAGCTTCAACTTACTCAACCCCACATGTGATATTAGACCTGAACAAATGCGGCTTCAGTGCCTTTCTGCCTTCCCCCCTCACTCTCACTTTAGCTCTTGTTTGGTCTTTCCTTTAGCTTCTTCCACCTGTCTTAAAGACCTATTGTCCTTTAACTATGTAAATTTAATATTGTGTCTGTGAGAACACATATTAAAGCTATGCAGAGATGTGGTGACTTGCTCCTAAACAGTGCTGTAAGACACAGGGAACAGTAATAGTGGCAGCACAGAACTGGAGGAAAGTAATTTGAGCTTTCTGTTAGTTTGAAGCCTGGCCATATCCCAGAGTTACCGGTAAGGACTGTCAGGACTGCAGCAAACGAATTTATTAATTCCTGGCTACCAACAGGAAGGGTCTTCTCCACTCACATATTTCTTTTCTCTCTGTTTTGACCCTTATGCTGCTATAATTAGCATCTGGAATCCTCCAGAAACTGGTTCAGCTAATTTAGAGGGCAGAACATAAACCTAGACAAAACACATAGGTACTTTTCTGCTGTTTCAGTGAGTTAGATGAGCTCAAGGTAAGATATATGTTGGAACATGTATAGCAGAGAGTGCTGGTCCATGTGATCAGGTGTCATATCAGGGATGGAGAAGAGCAGAGCAGTGGTTGCAGAGGGAGATGGAAGCAAGCTGTTAGTTCAGTTCAGCTGCGGGTGAAATCCCACTCAGGTGCTCTCATCCTCAGTCACTGTGGAGCAGTTTAATTTGGGAGAAAGTAACATGCTGTTGCAATCATTGAAGTGAGTAATTAAAAAGTGTAGGAAGTCTTAGAGAAATACTTGGGTTTCTTGACTGAAGAAGGCAGCTGTTTTAGAAAATATGGCCTCTCAATGAAACCTGGTAGTGTGCTGATACATGTTTTTGATCATGAGTGTCCAAAGTTAGTATTCTGTGTCTTATCTGGATAGAAGTGTCCTGGCTTGCAGAGGTATTTAATGCACCCAGCTCTTTTGTATTGCAGTCAGTAAACCCTGAGAGCCTCGTTCTGCCTCTGGCTCATTGGAGCCAGTGCGTGTGCGTGTCTGAGAGCAGCAGGAACGAGGGATCAGCATGTGTAGCACAAAGCTGCCATTGTACAGTCTGCTCCTTTAAACTGCTACCTCCTGTTCCAGTGTGGCTTGGCAGCAAGAGATTATAATCCAATGGTGGCCATTTGGTGAATGTAAAATGAATTACTGGTTGTAGTTTTATTTGCAGTGAAAAATTGCCATTGGTGCTACAGAGAGTGTCGGTCTTACTGATATTTGGGTGGAGACGCCAAAAGGGGAATAGATATGAGAACTGAACATTTGTGTTTTCTCACACAGTAACCTGTTCCTTGTAAGAGAGCGCGTGAGGCAAGGCTGGTGTTTCTGCCTCTACTGCTGTTCAAGCTACTCAGATTGTATCTATTCCATCAGAACTCTCAATTCCAGTCTTTTTTTATGATCTCCGATTTCACCGTGTGTGTTAAAAACCCGGTTTCATTTATGGAGATGGCTTAATAGAGCCTGCCTTTGAATAGGTCACATGGTGCCTTAATGGTGTACACAGAGTACAGTAAACATCTGAGGATTGATTGCTGTAAGAACAAAACTAACCCAGAGTGTCTTTAAAAATCACACTTGAGTGCCATTGTTTTTGAATACCATAATGTTGTATTGTCTGCTGTCTGAGGTTCCTCCACAGAGGTTCATGCTGTGAGAGAAGTGTTTATTTCTTCTGTATGAATTACTCATATAATAGCTGTTTCATGTACTGCGTATAAATTTTTAATTCTTCATGGGAGTCTATCTGGGATTGACAACAAAGTATCTGCAGTTAAGCCTGCTCATATTCAACTTCAGAAATCATGGCTGAGTGCTGCCCTTCCCTTTAAGTAAAATTCTGAGTGTACACTGAGGAATAAAAAGTGAAAAGTGGGGCATTTAATGTCCAATTGTCCTGTAGATTTATTTGCCAATAAATACTGAAGTGCTAATTCAACAAGGTGCTTAAGTATGGACATAAGCTTATCCATATGAGTAATGTTATTGAATTCAATGAGGGCTATTCAGGTTCCTAAAATGATGTGTGGTTTGGGACCAGAGTATGTAATATCCCTCCTTTCATCCATATTTTGGATAAATTTCTAAATATTTTCCAATATGATCATCTCTTTACTTTTCATTGTCATGTTGCTTTATGTTATAATGATTTTGCTTTTATCCTGAACCAAACCAAACCACTTTAAAAATCAAACCATTCATAGGGACTGTAGTAGCTGCTTCTGAGAGAAAAGTGTGTTTGATGGCTTACAATTCCTTGCAGCAGCTATGATAGGCAGCAAGGAGTATAATTTCCAGTTAAAACAGCATGAAAGATTTAGCAGGCAAAATATAATTATATACAATATGACAAGTGTTTGTCTTCCCATCTGTTTCTTACTCTTAGGAGATCAATGCTAAAGCTACAGAATTAGCCTATAAATCTATAGGATTGCTTGCAAAGTTTGTTATAGTGACTTGTCTCTTTATTCTCACTTCAGAAATATCAAAGTCCCAGAATGATATGGCTGATAGATGTGTCCTAACCACAGATTATGGGAAGAATATGGAAAGAAGAGAGCAAAGAAGGAGCCAGTCTGACACTGCAATCAACATTACAAGCAGGGTATCTGTATTATTATACACAGTCTCTAACTGTAAGAGCTGTTTCAGAGTGAAGTATATTTGTCAGAGCAATCATGTGCACAGTGGAATTTTGCTTTTATTTTATGAACCGGATGTAGTTGATGTTCACTGGCTGTGATCAGAACTGTGATTCTTCACAAGATTCTTGACAGATTCTGCACAATTGGTGTCAAATCAGAGTTGAAGTGTTAGAGATTTTTACAAAGGGGTGGAAGGATGTTGAGGATGGGACATTTTGCTCTCAGGTGCTCACAGATTCTTTTAAGGTTGACCTGCTCTATGTGATTGTTAGGCTGCAGGAAGGTTTTCTGTCTTGTCTTCTTCCAGTCCCTTTTGCTGCTCAACGGCACAGCTATGACCATCCCAAACCTATCCTAATGTTTTCTGAGCATTTTTTAACTTGGCAGGGAGAAAGAATTGCTGTTAGTTGCTATGCAACTTCTCTTTTCCTTTTGCTTTGGTTACAGTCTCTAGCTTTCAGTGTTTTCTTGAGAAGTTTGAGAAAAATCCAGTCATCTGTTTTCCTACGAATTGTGCAGGGCTGAAGATGATCTCACATTTCTGCTTTAGAGTTACACTGAAGGTTTTGTTTTGTACTCTTCCAGCTCTCAAGTGACTGAACTTTGTCCATACTCAGTTTTCCACACGGTGGCTACTTACTGAATTGCCTTGTTCATCTGAATGAGATCAGTGTGGTTTGCTAAGTGCCTGGATTAGATGCTGAGAAAAGCCCTTACTTTTGGGCCAGACCTTGTGGCACACATTGCTCACAGCTCCCTCGTGCACTTTTTCACTTTCCTCAGAAGTGTTAGGTGCTGATAAATGGAAGAGACAGGATGTTAAATTGCACAGATTGGGCAGTTTGAATTGGCCCAGCAAGGTCTGAGAACTCTGTGAAATTAGTCTGGTATTTTTGTATGCAATTAAATTATCAACAGAACTGGCAACAATTATTGGTTACCTGAGTGCTGCTTTCATTGTGGCAAGCCACACTTGGGTGTTAACTTTATTCCACAGAGTACTGCTCTTCTAATGCATTGAAAAACATCACAGTTGGAGAGAATGTGAATTCAGACTACACTGAAAATCTGCCACGTTTAAAAGATGGATATGGATTATTTGGCTTCAGAAATTAATTAGTAGGAGAATCAAAATTATTTGTGTGGGGTTTTAATTGTCCATTTAAAGATTTAGGATGCTTGTCCACACTTCACACTGCAGGTTTTGAAAAATAGATTGCAATGTTTGTGTACCAGAGCCCTATTTCTCTGAGCCATTTTAACCAATTGGACTATATTTAAGCTAGAATTTTAGTTTGTCTAGAATTACTGTTGATTTTATTTCTAGTAAATGTCCTCCAACTTTGTTTTCCTTTAGGAAGGGTAGCTGTTTACATCCTTACTAGAACTATACCTTAACTTATGGGACAGAACCTGTTTTAAATTACATTTGAAAAACAACTGTTATATTTATAAGGAAATATCATGTTGAAATCTTACTTGTTATGATTTCCACGCCAGAAAAAGCTTTCATTTCCAGAGCATCAATCAGAATAGTGGCTTTTCCCCCTAGAAACTGTATGTTTCTCTAAGGAATGACTGTGAAGTAGTAACTGTAACCACAAGTTTGAATGTGCAGTGTTTAAGACTGGGGCACTACTCAAGCCTCAAGAGTACTGTCTGTTTCCTAAGTAAGTTTTCTAAATTTGGGGTGTATGCAGAGCTTGATTACTTCAGATTAAAATTGAAATACATTATACTTAACCTCAGCATTAGTGGAAAAAAAATAAACCCAATGGCAAGAAGTATCAGCCAGTGTAAAATCTGGATTTTGAGGGCCTCTTATCAGAATCCCTAAGTTTATTAAGGGAAGTGCAGTCATCCCTGCCTCGCTGGGGGAACAAGCAGGCATGTGCCTCGTTTGAGAGCTGTTTGTGGTGCATTGGTAGCTGTGGATACCTCTCCTGTGGCAACAGAAGCACACATTAGAGCTGGGCTGGGCTTGTGGGACCTGCTGCTGAGTGTAGCACTGTGCTGCCTTCTCAGTCTCTTGTGTTCTGTACCGCACAATAGCGAAGTCTTTCTGATCCAAGTATGAGCTAAAATTCAGTGTAGCAGCTTGTTTTGGTTTGCAAGTGAAATTGGTTGTGTTTCAGGTTTTATAAAACAGAATACAGTTTCTCTGCTAGGAAATACCATTTTGGGTTTGTGTGGGGTTTTTTTGAGACTGTATTCTGAATGCATTTTCTGTCTGTTTCCCTCTCACAAGGTAACTTAATTCTTGCATCTATTCTTAAAGCAGGCCACTTAATAGACATCACAATTTCTGTGTGTTATTTTAACAGCAGACTGGTTAGGATTTTGCACATCCTGTTTTTTTCAGGAGTCATCTCACTGTATTATCTCATCTCTTGTCCTCATTCTCTAGTGCTTTCTGCTGACTGTGCAGGAGGGTTTCTCTCACATTTTCCATTTCATTTGGGCAAATAAGTCCTAATCCTTTCTATTGATTTAGTCACACTATATTCTTTAGTCTTTCAGGTAATCTGTTACACAATTTTTTAATAAAAATTATTTTCTTAGATCCTAGCCATGTAAAATTTCTTACCTTGCTTTTTGTCCTATGCATTGAGGTGTCAACATACTTTTCATGGATTGTATTATCCCCAGAAAGTGGTGTGCCAGAAACACTAGTATTTTGAGCATATTTCCAGCCCTATGTATTTGTATTTTGGCATTCTATTAGCTGTTATTCTTGGTAACAGAGGTGGCTGAAGATAAATCTCAAGGAGTTTTGATTGATATATATAGCTCTCTCAGAAATTATCTGGGCTTTCATGGGAAAATTGGAAAGGTGAATGGACTTAGTCAAAGCAAAGTCAAGAACAGCTTGAAAATTCAAACTTTTTCTATAAACAAAGCTCAATAGAAACTTGTCAATCTGTTTCTATCTTCAAATCTTTCAACTGATGATCATTCTTTCATAGGTAAATATGGGCATGTGTCATGCATATTGCAAAATACAGTTTTTCATTTCCTGGTGGCAAGAGTGTCTTTTCTTCCAAAACTACTAGTTTGCTATGGCCTACTAAGGACTTTTATTAGTATATTGCTACTTTTGGCATATTATTAGTAGACTGCTGTTAGTAATTGCTGTGGTTGTGACCCTTAGATTAGCTGGTTGATTGATGTATGTTGATTTTAAAAAATTACTAATTTATTGAATGTACCACTAACTGGGTTGAGAAAATTATAAATCAACATTTAAATTAAGTTACTAGGTTGTCTTTGAAGGTGTGCCACCTGCATGACCTTGATCAGTCAGTTGTAGGTATTTACTGAATTTTCTTTTGATAGCATTTTCTTTTGTAGAAATATTTGAATCAGGACATTTTTCTTAAATTGAAAAAAAAATTGCTCTCTGAATTTCTTGCAGCTTAAAAGTACACCCAGTCTGCAACAGCTCATCACTGGGGCCCAAAATGACAGTGAAACTCAGAGCAGAAGTAGTTGCAAGCAGGAGGAAGACATAACAACCAGTCCCACAAGCGATGCAGTTTTCTGTGATGGCAGAAAGCATGTAAGTTAAAGGTGAAACACAACAGAGGAGGTGTTTAAAGGGAACAGATATAAAAGCTTGTGCAGAATGTTGGTGTATTTTGGATTATATTACAAAATTAAGGAAGAATTGCACTTGAGTTTGTATCTGATGAAAGACTGATGCCTTCAGCACAGTCCTCATAGTAACACTGTGAGCTTTTTGAAGCATAAGGCAAATTAATAATGGATAATGGGTGGATATATCATCCACTGATAATGATTAATTGATTGAGCAGCTTATTCTGAATTTTGCAAATGCAGCTAACATTCTTTCCATTTGGTTATTAAGATTGGGATTATGAGTGTGGTAATTTCTCACCTAGTACCTGGCTTTTTCTCTTCAAGCTTCATTTACCCAGAAGGTTTTTGTCAGTCTGCAAGAACTGTGATATTGGAAATGTCAGTGGAAATTCAAATGTCAGAATGCCAGTGAATGAAGAGGAAACTGACAGTGATCAAAGCCAGGGAAGCAGTTCACAGGCTTAGGGGATGACATTGAATCATCCTCTGTTGGATGGCATTTTGAACACTGCAAATGAGAGAGGAGGAAGCTGGTTATAAATGAACTCAGCACAAGCTTTAAAGCCTCTATGATTAACTGTGGAAGCTAATTTCTATCTATTAGTGATGAGGTTAAGCAAGGTGAAGTATCCAAAGAATTCATGACTGATCTTGTAAAGAAGGGAACTAAAATGACTTAGGGAATCAAAATTGTTACCAAGCTGCTCACTTGACAGAGAAGCAGAAACATACACAGGGACCTTGGGTACTCTCTCATAGTTCATTGCACTGTGGAGTCTGAGGTGTTAAACTGACAAATGGAAAACAGTTTTGTATTACATCTGTGATGATTCCAGTGACAACCATTTGAGCTGGGCTATCGAAAGCTCAGGCTCAAAAATAGAAATATTTGCTACTATCTTATAAAGATGGAGGTCAAATTCCATTAAACTTCTCTTTATGGGTAATTGTTGGATGTTGAAGGCCATTCCATTAAAAAAGCACCTTCCAGAACATCAGGTGGCATTGCTTCCAGTCATGCCAGCAGAAGTACAATATGTTAGGTTATTGCTAAATCCCTGTTCACTGAAATAAAAGTGGTGACTTCCACACAGAATGTATGGGATGCCTGATCAGGTGGGAGACATATGTAGTGATATTCAGTCCAAACATCATTAATCATAACACCTTATCCAGCCTTCCTAAATAAATAGGGTGTTCTGTGGAGTAAATATGAGGAACTTTCACTGAACTTTGTTTTAGGACTTACGAGCTTGGGACAAAACTCTGCTTGCATTCCATTGTCATAAAGGATGTTGGTAGAAAGTAAGCATTTTCTGGTCTGGTGAATAAAAATATGTTAGTGAATGAAAGTCCAGAGCTGAACGAATCTGCAAGTTAGATTGAGTGCACTGATAAACTTTTTGTTGAGGGAGCAAGATGCCAGGGAGCAAGGTGACTTGCAACAAGTCCTTAAACTTTTCTGACTTCCTCAGTAAGCACTCTAACCCTTCTTTTGATGTGTGTGTGTGTTGCTTAGAGTTTAACAGAGAGAGTAGAGAGCTTGTTTAGTCTAATAAATCCATTGGTGTGAATTGAATAATTGGCATGGTGTGCAAAGGAAGAAATGCATCTCCACAGAAGAGAGATATGATCTTGCAAACACTGCTTTGCACTTGAGCTGCTGGGTTGTGCAATGCAGAACTCCTTGGTCAACCAGTCCTATGTGGGCTGGTGTTTATTTTCAGGGGGAGGAGTGATCTAACACTGATATGTTAGCAATCTAGGGCAGCATTGTTGAGAGACTGATCACAACAGTGGTGCCTTCGTGACAAATGCTGTGTAAAAAGTTTCTAGGGCTCACCTCAAAGAAAATCATTATAAATGAATGGAGATCAAACTGTTCTGAGTTGATAATTTTTTTTACAGTGAAGGCAAAATAGCAGCCTAGACTTATGTGTCTGGGCTGGGCCACACAAAGGATTGGTCTCTTCCCTCTTTAGAGTGTCTGCCTTCTGTAAATGCCAGACACAAGTGCTCTTTAGATGTGTGGATGGACCATATATAAAGCATCCAAACCTTTGCCCCAAAGGTGGAGGTAAATGAAGGGAGAATGAAGTGGCTGAGGTGAACTAGGGAACATCATCTTTATGCACCTATATGCAGCAGCTAGAAGTATTCATGTTTTAATCTCTCCTGAATGGTCTGCAATACAGAGTACATAATTTTTATATAGAATTGGGACATCTTATAAAGTATTTTCTGGATGTGCAGGCCACTTTGGCATTTCCTCTAATGCATGGTAGAACCAAATGTCTTGGTAGTGTACCCTACTATGAGCTATATATTAAATGCAGTCTAATTCAATGTTTTTAAAATGTTTTTAAATTTCAGAGTGTTTTTTCATTCCTTTTCAGACACTTAGCCCACTTTTCTTATGGGAAGCAACATAGCAGTTTTATACAAAACCAGTTTCTAGATCCAGAAGTTACTTAAAGAACTTTCTCAGCCTAGAAAGTTTACAGAAGAGAAGATGGCAAAGCAGTAGAATTGCAATTACAGTCATGGTTTTCAGGGGTGTTATGGAAGCAATGGAATGTTTTATACAGACTGCCCTAAATTTCATGATTTGCAGGTAGCTTTACAAGTGATGTCTGTAAAGATACTGACTATTGAGGGAAATAAATATTTTGTCCTGTTTGATCTGAAGCTGCTTTTATAATTTTTCTTTTCTTAGGGAAGTTTGTATAGTCTTAGCAGCACCTGCACTGAGTCTGGCAATTTTGGCAAGGCTAACATCACAGGTGAAATAGAGTTTGCCTTGAAGTACAACTTCAGAACTTGCATCTTGGAAGTTTGCATCAAGGGATGCAAGAACCTGGCTTATGGAGAAGAGAAGAAGAAGAAATGTAACCCGTAAGTATTTCTGTAGAGAAAAAGAAACATAAGGAAAATATTCTGAGTTTTACATTACTTATACATGGTCTGAGTGAAATGGATTGATACATGATTGTATGCCATACTGGCACCTTCAGAACACCCAACACACACACCAACCCTTTGCACATATACACACTGTAAGACAAATAGGTTTCATATCAGTTCTTATTCCATTATGTCCATTTTCTGCTAGGAATTCTTTTCCTGCCTGTGAGCAGGCAGTTGGGTATGTGTGTTGCTGGTGAGGACCTTTGGGCCTCAGGAATAGCTCTTCAGTTTTTAGTTCTTAAGTTGTGCCTGAAACGTGAGCTGTCCTCTTTCTAATACATCTGCTGACCCATTGTGGGTCACTGGGTGGTTGCTGTACAATTGGGTGCTTCCATCTTCTGTGATAAAAGTAAAAATTTCAGCTGCTACAAGATATTTTAAAATCTAAAGCAGTTTAATAATTATATACTGTTGTAAGAGGAAGATATAAATGTGTCTGTGCATAAAATATGCCATAGAAAATTTTGGTTGGATAATTAAGCCTTAGTGATTTCTGTTTATCACTAAAGAGTCCTTTCTGACAATGCAGTAACCACTGACAGAAAATCACCAGGTAGAATCCCTAACCACCTGTTCTTGCCTCTGCTGTCGCACTGTGTTTGAGCATTTGAGTGCCCACATTGGAATCGTGGGCTGGCAGTCCCCTTCACCTAGAAGGACGATGGATTTTGTGCAGATCTTGCAGAGAATATTCATAAAGACGAGCTTGGTGATGAGCAGTGCCTTGCTGGAAGAGCAGCCTGTGGAGAAGGGCTGTTTGGGAGCACTTCAGAAGTGGGTCAAGGTTCTCCAAGTCCCCCTGGTAATTAAGCCAGGCAAACAGTTGCTGTGTAGTAAACATTATGTTCTCCTTGGGTATATATTTATATATTTCTGTTGGTTTCCAAGCCAACTGAAAAAGTACAGCACATTTATTTGACATGCTTGCTGAAAAGCTGGCTTTTAGCTGATGTTTTAAACCTGATTAATTATTTAGCTTATTTGCTTGTTTGAAGGTCTGGCTGGCTATGTTTTAATTAAAATTATCTGGGCTCATAGAACAAGAAGCTAAATCTCCTAGTGCCTGTATATTTTAAAAAGTAGCTTTACCTATGGATCAGTTTGGAAAAAATAGGGAATATGTGGAAGTTCTGCACTGATGATGTGAAATACTGCTGATTTTATTTACCCAGTAAGTTATTCAATAGGCTGTTTCAAAATTCATTTCAATCATAACATCTTAAATATGTAGAAGTAGAGTTTAAAAATGCTTTGTATGATATAAACAGCACTCCTTTCCCTGACAAGCTGGAAGCACTCTTGCTGAAATTCTTTAGTTTTGAAGCCATAACGCAAGATTAGCCCACTGAACTGGTATTAAAGGGAATATGTAAGTATTTGTGTTCACTTGACCTACACTTGACAAACTTTGGGTATGAATCATTGGTGCTTTATATAGGTCCAACTCAGCTTTCAGAAATTTTTTTGGCTGGTTTTTCTTGAATCAATGTTAGGGCAATTTTGAGCCCTTTAGACAGTCTCCTGTTTTCATTCTAGTGGCTGTTAGAATAATTAGCATTTGAAAGACCTATGAGTTATTCTGTATTATTACCTGATGATGTGAAGATGAGATTTTCTTCATGAATGCTAGGGGACAAGTAGCAGTGATTCTAAAGTTGACTGAGTTTGTTTTCTTTTTCTTTGAGCACATAATATGCTATTTCTTTTAATCATAAAGATGTCACTACAACTGTCAAGGTGACTTCTTTAGGGGGGCTGTTTTATCATAGGCTAAGAGTATGACAACAGGGTTCTTATTCAAATCCTAATCCCTTCCCACATACAATGGAATTGAAACACATTAGCTGAAGGGGCCCATAAGGATCCTTATAGTCTATCTGCTTTTACTGAGAAAATATATAAATCATATTTTGCCATTTTGTTGCTTGGGAATTTACAAAGTCAATAAAGATGTTTAAGAATTAAGAAAAATCTCCTCTCCTCTAATTATTTTTTAATTTGATCCTTCCTACTCCTTCTGATCACTGTCCATGTGTCTTTATCTCCAAGGTATGTGAAGGTTTATTTACTTCCTGATAAATCTCCTCGGAGTAAGAGGAAGACAGCTGTCAGAAGGAACACAGTGGATCCAGAGTTTGATGAGACTTTGAAGGTATGGTTTGCAATTCTGTGCTGCTTAAGTGTGCTTTTCCATGGTACAATCCTGCAAGTTCTGAACTGACCTGATGGTGCATATTGAGGAGTCACTGAAAATAATGATTTTAGAAATTATGTCTTTCTAAAAGGGAGTGTTGCTTTTGGAGCTGCAACAGTAAATTACAAACCTTTAGGGAAGTCTGCCTTTGTCCAAGAAAGTACTTATAGTGAATTTGTGCTGTTCTGATTTACCATGTGGCAAAAGCACAGTGCCTTCCATAGATGCTTTTTCTTGTACATTCAGAAACTGGGTGTATTGCAGAACAGTTGGGATTTTATGCAAATATCCCTTTCAAGTGACACCCTTTGGTCAGTGCCACTGGGAGGGGCCTCTCTACAGTTAACTGTGCCAGCTGAAGTCTACCATCTCTAAAACATCTCTGCTTCCTTTTCCCCCTGCAACTGATGCCAGGCTGTTTCTTTGTGCTGTCTAATTCCAAACATTAATAATCCCAGCAGAGAAGAGTAGTTATGATTTCAACTCCTTAATGCCTTTCAGTATTGCCTCTTGCATCCTTGTTAGAATTGTGTGTAGGAAACAGGAGTCATTATTCTTATTTCACAGACACTTCATTGAATATGAAGCTGAGTACTGTCAGCCAGGAGAGCCTGCATTAGTTTGGTTGTTCCCAGCTTTCCCAGATCCACTTCTGTACTCAGACAATCATTTTTTTTGTGTGTGTGTGCTTTGGCAAGCTGCAGTAGGACATAAGATGATGAGTTTTTCAGTAATATATTGTCTTGGAAGAGATATGGCACAAAATTAATGAAGAGGCAAACGTATTACTTCTTGAACTGAACAAAAGTTTCAGTGTTACCTTCAACTCTTGGTGTGTATGAACATCAAGAATCAATAGTGAGTGAAATAAACAAAATGTTTGTAAAGACCATAGTTAAAGTTTGATAATAATATAAAAGGATTTTTGTAATGCATGTGATTCTTACACAGCCCAAAGTCTCTCTATACGGTTTAAGTTGGCAGAAAAAAATGGCCAGAAGTTGAAATCACTGGTTCTAATTTTACAGTCCTTTTTCAATCCAGTCATGCAGAAGTAATTAAAGGCAAGTGAGAGCAATGCCTGAGCTGGCTGCATAAACTGAGTGTTTACTTAGAAATATTTAAAAATACTTTAATTATTAGTTTATCCAGAGTAGCAAAAATGGCCAAAAGTGCATAACACCAAAAGTGCAGGTGAACTCCATCATGACACTGAGATCCAGCTGGATGGGATTCAGCTGCAGGTTAAGGCACCTGCATTTGGAGGTAGCTGCGTGTGTGAGAGCTGTGGAAGTGCTCTTGGGAGTCACTGGAGCCCAGGCTGATGAGCCACAGGACCCACACCCAGCTTGTGATTCAGCAGCCTAAATATGGGTGCTGATTTCCTTGCCTGTGCCATTGCCTCCAGCTTTCCATGCAGGTCACCTTGGGCTGGGATTGCCAGTCTCAGGGAGGGTATTTAGATACCCAGCAATGTCTTCAAGGGCTCTAACTATGTTTGGAGAATGGATCAAGGCTTTAATCAGTCATCAGCTGAATTACTTCCTTGCCCCTGCTGACTGCATCAAGTAGATGTCCACTGACCAGAATGGGAATTTAAGAACCATCATTAGGTGTCTTCTTCTTGGACAGGCTTCCAGAATAGCCACGTTCTGTTGCAAGTGTAAACAGGGAAAAAGAAAATATATACACACATATATATGTGTGCAAACAAAACATACACAAAAAAAACCCCAAAAACCAAACAAACCAAAACAAACCAATCCAAAATCTACAACCCCCAAAACCCCTCAAACAAAGAAAAAAACCAAACCCCAAAACCCCAGCAAAAATGGTCAAGGGTTATTTAAAGTTCTGAATTTATAATCAAAAACTTTAGCAAGGCAGGTCAAGGTATTCCTGGAATGTGGTTTCCTATTTGAATGAGCATTATTCAGCATGTATAATGTGTAAGTAGTTGGGGTTTTTTTCAGATTGCAAAGCACACTCAGACAATATGGTCCTGTCTGCATCCAGAGGCCTTCAGTCATGGGCTTCCTGGGAGCAGGTCATGAGTGTGGGCCTGTGTTCATCCTGTGCATTGCTCTGTAAATGCTGTTTATCTTTCTAGTACAAGATTGAATACTCCCAGCTGAGAAGTCGGCAACTTCAGATCTCTGTGTGGCATGCAGGAGCTCTCAAATACAGGGTGTTTTTGGGGGAAGTGGTGATTCCCCTGGCAGCATGGAATTTTGAAGAGGACTCAATGCAGTTTGACTGGTACCTGCTCAAACCCAAGGTGACTCTAAGTTTTTGTGCTTAATTGTGCCTTAAGAGCAAGGTGTAGTGAAAGCTGTGAGGAAGATCACTCCTACGAGATCACTGAGGGGAAAATGCTGTCAATCCAGCCCATTAGCAAGATGTGTTGGAAACACAAATAAGCTGGGATTAGGATGTGAGCACAAGCTGTGAGAATGATTGCATTAATGCAGACTTCTGTATGTCCCTTTCTTCAGCCTGAGAAGCCTGAAGATGATCTTATCCAGTACAGTGGTGAGCTCCTCATGTCTGCAAGGCTGTCGGTACCAGCCCAGTATCCAAAGCTCCAGTTTGAAGGTATAAAATGTTTTGGCATACACCAGTGCTTAACAGTTGTTCTCAATCATCTTAGAGGCCTTTTCCAACATAAATGATTCTGTGAATTCCTTGGCTAGAAAATAATTGAGATCAATGAAGGACTGGCAAAGTGGCCATGTAATATTCCTGTATGGGTTTTTTAACAGCTACAGCAAATGGTGCTTTATGACTTAGATTGTTTAAAATCAAAACATTTTCAAGCTTTGTATATTTGTTCTTTTTAATGCCAATAAAAGTTGTACATTATAATGGCAGCAGTATGATGCATCCAGCTGTTTTCCAAGCTTGTGCCTATCATGATGTTACCAATAGAGGTTATTCTGGAGGTGAAACAGCAGAGACTGCCAGGCTGGGGAAAATTTGGAAAGGTAGTATCTGCCAAGATACCTGACCAGCACCCTTGGCTTCCTCCAGTGGTCTCATCTTAGGAAGTTTGTTTCACCTGAAAGGTGTTAGGTTCAAAATGTACAGTAAGGATTCAGCTTCTAGTAATGAAAACATGTAAGGTACACTAAATATTGCTGTAGTATGTCAGAGCAAGGATCTGCTGATGGAGTGAAATAAACGCTTTGGAAGGAAGGGATAGGAAAACCTCCTTTTCCTTACCTCCCCAGACTGTAGTGAGGTGTACAGACATTCAGAGCTCTAGCAGTGCTCTCTGTGTCAGGACCACAGCAGCAGGTAGAGACCAATAGGAAGCTCTAATTAAGTGTTCTGTTATTTTTGTTCCCTTTTCTTTTCCAAATGACCCCAAAGTTACCAACTTTGTATCTTCTGTTTTTCTTCCCTATGCACGCCTGTGTTTTGGGTCTTTGCTCTGTGCCTCAGGCTGTGAGCAGAGCAGGATCACACCATGGGTTTGGCTCCCTCCCCTGCTTTTGACTGTTCCAGAGAAATGCTTCTGTGTGTACTGCCCTGGGTTTGCATTTCACAAACACAACAGAAAGCTTTGTCTTTGGAACAGGAATCACAAAGCAGACTGCTACTCACTGCTTGGTTTGCTTTGTGTGTGAATCATTCACTGTACAAACAGTCAAATCTCTGAAATGTTCCTAGTCCAGCCTTATGACTCCTTATCTCAGTTGTGCCACTTAGGCATTCCCCTACTTACTTTTAGCAGCATCTTAAGCTAACTGAACTAACTGGGCATTTCATGTGATAAGTGCTCCTTTTTCAGGAAACAAAGACCAAGGAGTTCTCAGCTGTGAGCTGCAGGTTATGATATCTGGGGCCAAGAACTTGCCCGTGCTGAGATCTGCTGGAATGCTGAACTCCTTTGTTAAAGGGTATGTCTGAGACCTAACACTTTGAATAGAGACTGTCACATGCAAATGTGCGTATTAACATGCTCTCAGCAGGAGACTGGCAAGGGAAGGTGGTATTGCCCACACTCTTAATCAGACTTCCTGGTAGTGGTGACGCTTGGGTGTCTGCAGAACAGCAGCAGTTTGCAGGGTAGTGATGGGTCCCACCTGTCCTATTGGTCCTGAATTTTAGATTTTAATTATGTTATTAGATGTAGGGTTCACTAGTTGAAGTATGTGCTCTTAGATAGTAGGGGGGGGGAAAAGGTATAAATAAAGAATGTGTTATCACAGTTTCAGCTGTCTCTTTGAAGAACTAAGTATAGCTCTGGATACACTGAAAACTTTTATCCTCTGCATTCTTGATCTTTTGAAAGAGAAGGAGCTGAATTTTTCTTCAGTGTTCTGAGTAGCTTGTTTCTGGGATTGTTTTACTTCCTTGCTGTCAGGCATCAGATACCCCTGGAAGGATGATACTGGGGTGTACTTATCTCGGCCATTTCACCTGTTGTGGCACCCCCTTTGGTGACATGAAAGGCAGGTTTCAGGCACTATTGGGTAGGAGCACGTGGAGCAAAGATTCCTTCAGCAGTCAGTGACAACAGAGTCAAAGCAGGCTACAAGAGCCTATTTGCACCTGCACTAAAGGCTGGCAGGAAAAGGTGCACATCCCAAAATAAGCACAAGAGCACCATGTTCTACCTTGCACTAAGGTGTAACTTTTTTGCTGTTTAAGGCAAACCAAAGGGCTTAATAACCTGGTTATTGAAAATGTTATGTTTACTGGTTGAGAAATCAGTAACCTTGCTGAACTCCTTTTTTTTGGTGGGGGGGTGAAGTTGTCTTATCCTTCCAGACCAAGCAGAGGTAAAGAAAAAGTCTCCTGTCCTGAAGAAAGAAGCCTGTCCACAGTGGAAACACTTGTTTGTCTTTGATGGTGTGACCCCAGCTCAGCTACAGCAATCATGTCTACACCTGACTGTCTGGCACAAGTCAACATTCAGCTCAAGTGATCAGTTCCTAGGAGGGGCCAAGCTTGGTGCAAGTGAGTCCTTTATCACTAAAAGTTTAAGGCAATTTGGGAAAAAGTGCATTTAGTTTACATCCCAAGCAATAACAATTACACTGTGCTGTTTATTACCTGCTCTCATGTGCCTACATATGCAGTCCCAGCCTCTGTCCTAAGCAGCTTGCTGTCTTGGGCTCTGATCATGCAAGAACTGATACATGTGCTTCTGTTCAGGTCTGTGCAGAAGATCAAGGTTGTCAGTGGAAATTTTCAGGAAAGCCAGTTGTTAGCATGGTGATTTTTATGGGTCAGAGCCATGCTAAGACAAGCACAGAAATGGTGTGGCTCTAACTCACACAGAGTTCTGCATATTTTTAAAGATTATTCCTTTAATTGTTTTTTATTAATTGGCTTATTTTAAATAACTTCTCATCAAAAGGAAGCAGGAGACTCCAACCTTGCTTGCATGCTGATTAGTTTATATCTGTACATCAATCCAATCAGTGAAATAGAGGAGGTGAAACTTGCTCTGAAGGGGCTATTGGAAGTTTGAAGTTTTGGGCTCTGCTCTAACATAAGAGTGAGCTTTCTTTCTCAGGGCTGAGCAAGTCTCTGCTCACTGAATAGGCCCTGTTTCACTGGTAGTTGAGCAGAGAAGTATTGTCCCTTGAAGGCTGCCCAAAAGTCTTCCACCCTTGTTCTCCCAGTGAGTTAAACGCTGTGGGTTTCAGTATTTGAGAAGAAAGTGTCAAATGTTGTTTTGGTATCAGCCTCCAGTTTACAGGAGTATTATCACTAGTGCTAATGCAATATCATGCAGGCTTCCCCATGAACTCTTTTCCTTATCCCAGCCAGCATCTGCCTTTCTGCTAGAGCAGGGACTATCTGCCTGTAAGTGATCCAAGTCCTAAACCTGGAATGAGCCGAAGCGGGAAGCTTAGTGCCTTTCTGCTATTATGAGCATGCATACTTGCTCTTCTGCTTTTAGTCATACAGTCAAAATTTTTCCAGTTTAACAGGATCTAAATAATAGTTCAAAAGTATAAATACCATTTATTGCACTTAGTGCCTTAGGAGCTACAGAATAGCTGAAATTACTGAAGAAGTAGAAGTGGGTGAAAGGGTTGGCCAGAAGTTGGGTAAGACCAAGTGAAAAATAACTCTGATCTTTCCTTTTGCCTTCTTGCAGAGGAATTCTTTGGCTTTATGGACCTTGGTTCTCAGGGAGTGCTCCAATGGCAGCAAGTGCTCTGCAACCCAAATGTGTGGATGGACTTCACCCTTGTACTGCATTCAAATAAGGAAAACTTTAAATCATGAGAGATTATCACACAACAACTTTTCCTTTCCCATGTCTGATGTTTAAAACTGAAGTGGTACATATGCTTCAGGTCTGGGAAAGGCACTGCAACAGCACCCATTCCAATTTTTTTGGGGAATAGGGATATGCATTTGAACATGTGACATTCTGAATGTTTTATTTCTTCAAAAGCTAGGGTTTTAGTCTGTGTCTCTAGCTGGAGTGTAAGGATAATATTGTTTCTTCAGGAGTGACAGCCTCAGTTTGAGATGCATTGTGCTGACAAAGCAACAGGAGCCAGACACTGTGCAGCTTTCCATTTCCATGCCCAGCAGAACTGCTACTATTTAATTTAAACCACAACTCGAACTACTTCAGAGAAAATAACTGTTACAAGACAATTCCATCATTTCATTCTTACATTGATGTTTAGCCACAGAATTCAAAACCAGCTTATCTTTGTCTGCTTGCTGCAAATGGGTGATGCCTCTGTGCTTCACCATTATCTACATTGCCACTTTATTTCATGTGGCTCTAGAAAGCTTTGGCCTGTGGCCATGTCTCTCAAATGAGTGCTATAGCATGGTGCTTAGAAAGTTAAATGGATAAATTCTGTCAGTAGCAGGGTGGGACTACAGCCAATAAAATAAGGGTGGGGGTAACAAGTTCCTTCTTATCAGCTGCCACTGTAAGACAGAATTAACAACTCTGATCCCTAGGGTGTGCAGCACATGACAAAGTTTAGCTAAATTGATAATTTCTTTGTGTGGACAACCTTGGGGCCAAACTCCTCTTTCAGTTTGCCTTGCCTTGGATGTAGCTTTAGAGTCAGCAGAAACTTCTTGTGTACAACTGTAACTAGTGCTGCTCTGTTACACTTTTAAGTCCTTACTGCAAGTATTCCCCCTTCTTCCTTTCTAAGTCAGCATGGCTTTTAAGGATTTGAGAATTAAAGACACAGGGAGACTCATAAGATAAGCTCAGGAACTAAAAGAACAGTAGCACTTTTTCAAAATGCATCCCACACAAGAAACATTTCACTCCATTGCCTTTGTTACTTTGCAGATCTTTTATTTAGATGGTTGCTGCTGCAAATAAAAAAAACCCCACACAAGATTCAACTCAAGTATAATTGTAAATGCAGAGGTGACAACATACTGTATCTCACTTTCTAACAGATTTTCAAGGAAAAAAGGGGACAGTGGGGGGGAGGGATGGTCACAGAAATGCTCTCTACTAGAGAGAATACAACTGTGATATAAACAAGCAGTCCCTTCATCTTTGGAGTCTGAAACTTTAAATCAAGCATTTAAAAAAATTAGAAAATTTGTTAGAAAAATAGGTGCAGTAAAATTGTATATATTGGATCATGTGTACATATAACAGTTTTCATTAAGTAAAAAAATGATCTTTACAAATAATGCTTTATAGTAAATAATCAGCTGCGCTGTATCAGACAACAGTCTTGTTTAGGCATTTTTACAGATGCAAGTTTTATTAAATCTGAAAAGTAACAAAATATACAGAGCAAAACTATTTCCCTTTAACTAGTACTGCAATTCATATATTGCATGTTTTTTATATATATATAAATACTACACTATAGCTGATCAGTAATGAAGCTGGAATGAAAACACAGTGGTGTCTTAGATTCCAGGAGTATTTGCTACTTGTTACATGAAGAGGGTGTCAGTGTCCCTATGCCACTTCTGAGCCATCACTGCACAATTTCTCCAGTTGAGAACAGCAACTAGGAAATACCTTATTTCTACACAAAGTAGTTCCGAGGTGTTGTCAGTTCTTCTGTGTTGGGGGCAGGGGAGGGGGAACATGGGCATCAAGACCAAGGGAAAAACAGGATTTGCAAGCACCTGTGCATGGATGTACAACACACCTACAGCTGCTTGCAAATCCTGGGTTCCAAAACCCAACCTGTCGTCTCAGCTGCTACACTTTACACTGTAGCTAATAGTACAAAGACATATGGCACAAAATTCACCCACAGATGCTTATCTTTTAGACCAGGCTGAATCCAGCACCTGCACAGGACACCCTTTAAATAGAAGCATGGCCTGTTGAAAATTGTCTTGCTTAAAGAGAGATGTGACATAAGGCCTTTTGGCACAAAGCAAAGGCATGAGCAAGTTACCAGGATCTGTGGTACAATAAGTTTTAAACTATACCAAATTTCACAGAAGGTTCAGAATAAAAGGGAGATTCAAACACCTCTGGGTTTAGAGAACATTGGTTGTGTCTTACAGTGACCCCCTCCTCAGCAAAAAAAAAACAAAAAAAAACCCACCAAAACCAACAAAAAACAAAAAAACCAATACAGCAGGAACCCCAAAACAAGAACACAGCATTAAGATCTGCCTTTCCCACAGTCCTGTCTTCTTCTTACAAAGACCTTTACATTGCCTCAAACTCGTCAATTCTCTGCTTGGTGTTGCCTTGCCTGATCTGCCGCAGTGTCTTGTACTTGTCCCGTCCTTGCCGCATGTTCTCTGAGTGGATGATGTCGTTCTGGGTCCTCTTGTTCTCAACTAGGGCCTGGGCCAGCTCATCTGTCAGTGCCTGCCACACAAAGAACAATCAATACAGGTTACATGTGAAGAGCTCTCAGTGCTGTCAGTCCTGTTCTTTGGGGAGAGCTGACAGTTAACGCCTGGACAGAGCAGAGACATGGATACAGCCCGGGCTTTCCAAAAATATCATGGATGATTTAAGCAATCTCAATGCTTGAGCACTGGGAGTAATCTTTATAGACCTTGCCTTTATTCCAAACTTCCCAAGGAAATATAAACAAGGAGAAGTTGTCGTGTTTTGTGTGTTTAACCAAGTGGTTAAAGGACTTGCTTTCCGGGCCCCATTGTTTCAAGCCCTGTGCCTCCTCCGAGCAGCGCCTTACCCGCAGCTGGCTCTGCACGCGTGCGTTCTTCTCCGCCTCAGTAACGCGCTTCTCCTCGTTGCGGTCGTTCTTGATGCCCTCGCTAGAGAACTCGGCACTGTAGCCAGAGTACTCAGAGCCCTCATCTTGCAAGTTGTCGTGGACGTGGTAATTCACCGGCTCATAGACAGGGGGTGGGGGTGGAGGTGGAGCAGTCATTACCAGTTGTAACTCTTCCCTGGTCTTTACCAGATCCTCCTGTGCTTCCCTGGCCTTTGGGGAAAGAGTGAAAAACCTTTTAAATGCATTTCTTGCTTTAAATCTGTTTAATGAACACTTAAATGCTTATCTTTCTAGTTTTTTCAGTCTACAATGAAAAGCAGGAGAGAACTAAATGTCTGCAGCTGATGGTACTCTAGTGTTAGAGAACTTCTTTTTTTCTTTGCTAGAGCTGTTATCATCATCAGCCACTGTGTAAGGTGCAGGGTCTGAACAAAGAATATTCTTCCAATAAAACAGCCCAGGAAAAAGTTCTATGTAAAGCTACAGTTATCATCATTCTCTCTCCCTTTGAAGAGCTGTAGGCTGAAGACACACAGGGTCCACAGAGTAAGAATCTGGGAATCTAATTTGCCATTTACACACCAGGCAGTCACCTTCCCTGCTGCTGCAGTGGTTCTGCCCTCCTATGTGTCTTACAGTGCACTGGGAGCACCAGCACCCTGAGCTGTATGTGATTTGTCTTCGGTTTTAGTGCAGCAGTTTATGAAATTCTCTTGATCCAGGTACCAGGAAGCCACCAACAGCAACACACACTCCTTGAAACAGATCCCTGCAGTGTGGCTGCAATTTGCAGCATCGTCTCTTGACTGATGTAATGTTTTCAGACATTGTATCACATTTATTCATGTACTCCTTCCTCTTCAAGGCACCAAGACAATGAGCACAGTTTTAGGTTTTATACAAGCTTTCATTCTGACTTTTGACTGAAGGGTTGGTGGAAGAAAGGTGTTTGTGCAGATGTATTGCACATTCATCACAAGTTTGGTCTTCTTCACTGCTGTACAGCTATTTGTCTCCACATTTGAGAAGACACACTAGGCTAAGCACCACAGTATGTGCTGCTTAGGCACAGAACTTTAGACCAATGTGTGAAGCAGATACTCACTCTGATTTGCCACTCTTCAACCTCACTCTCTTTACGCTTCCTTGCCTCTTCAAGAAGGGCGATCTTGGCTGTATACTCTGCAAGCTCTGTAGCCTGGTGAATAATAAAAAGGGAATTATATTTATATTAAAAACCCAAATACAATAAAAAATAGTGTTAACTCTAACAGAGACTGAATAGGAAACTAAGAACTAAAATTAGATTGCTTGTGATAGAAACTAGTGCCACAATGATGGTCCAGCACTTTGCTGTACTATGCTTTTCCCTGGGCATGATGGCTTTGCCTTACTCAGGGGCACAGTACCATGCCTATGTATCTTGTTCTCAAAATAACTGGGTCTTACCAGCTGTTCCTGGCTCTTTATCTGGTCCATAGTTTGTCTCTCCAGCTCTTCCTTGGCCTGCAGAGCTGCCAAACGATCAGCTTCCAGGCGTTCTGCCTCCTCCTGGGCCCGTTTCCTCTCCTCCTCCAGCTGAATGGCTCTTTGGATCTGATCTGACAGCTCTGCAAAGATCATCGTGTTTAGTCCACAAGTCTGGCCAAAGCTAAGCAATTTCAGTTTCTTAGGTAACTGCAGAAGTCATGACAGGACTTTACTCCTGCTTGCAATACTCCCTTCACTGTGCTCCTCTAAGTAATTATTCGCATAATACACAAAGTAAGTGGCTCAGAAGTAGTCAGATACACACTGTAATTAAATCTTCTGCAAGATGTTTGCCTGAAGTCTGTAACAGTGACATGACTCTGCTGCCCTTAATTGACAGTTTGCTGCACAAACCAGATGTCACTGCCTCCAATGTGTTCTTCTGTGCATTGAAACAGAAGCTTCTATTTCACTGGAAAGATTTGTTCCCCAAGTACTTTTTCTCTTAGGAGTTAGTAAAAAGTAAAAGAGGGCTGAACTCTTGCTCACCGCTGGAAGAGGCTGTGCTACTTAAATCCTCCTGGCAACAGGGGAAAGCAGAGTTCCTGCCCTTCGGTTCCCAAATAAAACCTGCAGATTTCATGCTACTTTCATACTTTGGATGCAGATTTGCACATCTAGCTGTACAGGCAGACATTAGTAAGTCTTGCCAAGCAGTCCCAGTGTCACCAGATTTAGGCAAGGCACAGGCAGCACCCGGTACAACCCCTCTATGGAGCACAATAGGTGGGCTGGTCGGCCAGGACAAGTACTTTACCTTTCTCTGCTTTCTGAGTCTTCACTTCATACTCTTGTAGCCTCACCAGCAGCTCCTCCTTCTCCCTCAGCATTTGCTCCTTCTCTCTCTCAATTGTTTCTCTCCTCCTCTTTTCATCTTCTAGTTGTTTCCTGTTAGAAACACATTTCATGCTGGAAGCTCACTCTCAGACCCAAGCTACTGCCAGACAAGAAAGCTGGCTGGGAATCTCTCCAGGCAGCTCAATGGAAAAGTGGCTGCCACGAAACAGGAGCCAGAAGACAGAAATAGGCTGTTCCTTCATCTCTTCAGAATTTTTGCTCAGTTTTAGATACCTCATTTCATAAAAACATTTGTATTTTTGTTGGTTGCCACAGAAATTTACAATACTAAATAGCTGCTAGACACAGAGAGGAAAAACAGGACTTTTACAGCAAGGCAGAGGAGGTGTAACTTTGTTACTTCTGCCATACGGAAAGTCAAGGAGGTGTGAAAACAACAGCACTGAGGGAATGGAGACAAACAATCCACAAGTTGAGGAGAGAAGCCGTGTGATTTCTTGAATTGTAAGCAACCTGCAGCCAGTGGTAGAATTGCTATTCCCTTTTCCTCGCCTGTAGGAGATCTCCCAGCTCCTTCTGTCTTTACAGTGTACATACATGTGCCCCCTGTGAAGGCTTCCCCTTACTCCCAACCATCCCATGGCCCAGCACATAAACCAGATGCCAACACTCAAGAGTCAGGGAAACCCTTCTGTAGGTGCACACCACCACACCAGAGCCTGCTGTGCCTTTCCTTGCGGCTCTCAAGGCTGCAGCCGGGACAGCTGACTGTGTGGGCACAGGGCCAGGCAGGAAGAGTGAAACAGTCCCACTGCAGGACACCCCAAGTCCCTGCCCCTACTCCAGGGCCACACGTGCTCCTCCTGAGCCTGGGATGGCTCAGAGCCTCGCCGACGTCACTGACCCCTGCCCGGGGGATACAGCTGCTTGCTGAACCCTCCCACTTCAGTGCTGTTCATTTCTGCCATGCCACATCAGCTGCCTGTATCCAATCCCACCTTTCCAGTTGTTTCTGGTGCTTCTCCTCCCGGGCCTGGGCTTTCATCTGCTGCACCTCAATAGTGTCGGGCTTCCTGCGCCGCATGTACAGTTCATGGTTGCCCATGCAGAGCTGCAGGATCCTCTTGTTAATTCTCAGACGAGGGGCATAAAACACAAAGTCCTAGGAGAGAGACACCGCAGTCAGTTTTTTCCAAACACTCCTTTTCTCTTCTCCCAGCTAACTGCAGGCAGAACATCTTGCCATTAGTTTCATTCTAATCCAGGCATATATTCAAGGTCATTTAAACACAGCAGCAGGGACTGCAATTATCATCTGAAGCCAAAACTATTGTGATTTCTATTCTCCATTTAAAGTCTACATAGAATTGACAAGTTAATCTTCTAGAAAAAGCATCTTAAGGAGAAAATCCTAGACTGATGAAGTCTTGTTTGAATGGAGATTGTTAGATATTGCAGAAGGTTCTGGGTTGGCACCACACAGACCTCTAGTACTGAGTAGTTTTTCAGTTTGCAGTTTTGTGACTGAAAGACAAAGCACAAACTACAAATGTAACTTAGTAGAATTTCTCGATCGATATGAATCGACATTCAAGGCCCCATATGTGTTTTTTCAGAGAAGAATGCCTTTCAGTATAATTCTTTTCCAATCCATGGCATTTCCTAGCTAAGTTGACCTAGGCTGTTACAAGAGTGTCAAATGAAAACTAACTTTTCAACCACCAATCACACAGGTTATTTGGAATATCAGGTTGCAAGTGGTAACAAGATATACTAAATTTCTGGTTCAATAAAAAGGACATTCCCAAATTTCTTATTATCTGTCTTATAATCAGACTTTTGCAGAAATTATAAACCAGACTGGCTCTTCTAGAAGAAAACCAGCTAAGACAGGGATACTGAGGGCTCAAGTTCATTACCTCTCTGATGACTTTTCTGAGTCCACAACCACACACATTTACAACACAGTCTAAACTTACACAGTGGATAAACATCCTTGTGCTTTTTCTGTGTGCTACATGGATAGTGGGCAAGCTGCCACATTACCACCGTAAAGCAGAGCCCATTCCTTGGAATTACTCTCCTATGGATTGCCTCACTGTTAGCAAGAGATGGAACCAGGAATGGAAGCAGTGATCGTGTTTTCAATTGCCTGAGCTCAGAAGCACAACTGTGGCTATCTCTGGGAAAACCAGAAGTCACACTAAGCAGTTAAAAGCTCCCTAAGTGGTATTAGGATGACTATGCTGACAAGGACTGCTTTTCTCCAGTGCATTTCCTAATGCACACACTGGCTGCAGAAGAGGCAGTCAGGGCAGCGTGTTGTGCTCTCCCACTAAATCCTGCCAGAGCCATTCTGAGTGCACAGGTCTGATCCTGATAACTGGGACCGTAAGCTGCTCATCCAAGTAAAGACAAGTAATTGTAAAAACAAACTGTTTGTGCACATTGTGATGGACAGGTCCTGTGCTGAGGCAAAGCTCATTTAAATAGAAGTAAATACTGAGGGTATGGACGGTGCTTGCATTTGTCATTTAAGGCCATAATCAAGGAACACAGCATTCAAATACAAATATGAAAGAATCCCTTTCTTTCCTCATCCTCAGCCTACCCCAGATCTCACACAACTGAGAAAAATTGAGCCTCAATATTTTAAGAATAATGTGCTGAAGATCTTTGAGTATATGGGCAGACAAAGCCCAAAACTTAAAAAGCTTATTCTGGGCAAGGCGCCACAGGACTCTGCCCTTTACATTACTGTCAATTTAAGCACAGGCATGTAGAATCTTTCAATTAAAAGAGAGCTTTCAACCCACAACTTGGGTGGACTGAGTATTTTGCTGTAGTTGTAATGCCTGCCTTTTTAAAAGGCGACACAAGCACACAAAAACATCCAGACAGCTTCCTGAATACTCAAAATTAGTGCCCAGGTAAATTCTTCTTTTAGGCACAGCTTTAAACATGTCACTAGCCAGAGGGAAAAATAACAACTGACAGAAGGAGGAAACATAACTGAGATTTTCAATGCTAACACCTTTCTGTACCAGCCTTTTCCAAGCGTTCCATTTCAAACTCAGATTTACTCTCTGGAGAGTGGGTGGCAAGCTGTGATCTGTGTTTTGTAATTATTTACAACACATCCAAGAGCCTCTTCTATTGAGAAAAGCATGCCTGACAGACCAGCTTTCTGTCTCTGGGGAGTTTTGTTGGTTTTCACTAACAGCACCACAGAAAACAGCTCCTCTCCCTCAGGTTCTTATCTGGGGAAAGGAAGAAATCCCTGCAGCACAAAATGCATTTTAGTTTAATCCTTTAAATTACTGGGAGGATCTTTTTCTGTTGGAGATATTTATAAGCCATCATCCTTTGACAAAGCCAGGCTGCTTATTATTTCTCTGGGCTGTACTTACCCACCAAGGCCAAGTACTGAGGTGGGGGAAGAGCAGAGGAGGTCTTTTTCAACTACTCCAATAATTTCACAAGACAGAGAATGATATCCACGTATACCAGTTATTCCACCTCATGTTCTCAACAGGTCAAAGTAAGTTTCTATTTCCTCACTAAAATAACTCTGAAAACATACTTTTAAAGTATTGAAAAGCAACATTCACAGGTAGCTACATTTCAGTTCTCCACCAAAGTCATCCCTGAGATTTACCTCAGTGTTCAAGAAAGTCAACAAACACCGCATTTTACTCTGTCAGTAGTGTGGAAGTGAGCAGTGATGTATCCATGTGGTTTTGCAGAAGCATTTGAACTACTTCTTTAATGAACATTGTTCAATTTTTTTAAATGAAAAAAAAAATAATTTTCCTCTCAGGTTCCATGCACTGAAAGATATGCAGAGAGGACCCTCAGAAACAGTAAACTAGCAAAGAGTCTCAAATTAGAGCATGAAAAAAAAAAAAAGACTCTGCAGTTGTAAAATCCTTATCTTTTTCCACATTAGGTATCATTATCAGCCCTTCATTTATGCTGCACAAAAAAATCAGCAGCTCTAAATACACTCTACATACAAATGGTTATTTTTTTTATCTAGAATATCTGTGGCTTTCTCCTCTCCCAGTACTACTTTATTTTGAGATGAAACACTATCAGTTGTTCATCTGCAATATCCAGGAGTCCCTTCTAGATATACTTACTGGTGCCTTCTTGTCAATAGGCTTTATGACAAATTTCTTGTCATTGAAAGAGATGTTTCTGATTTCACTCCAGGGGAACCCAATCTTCGGGGTTAGTCTGGAAAGAAGAAAAACTTGTTTTAAGAGATGATGCAATAAACATTTTTCCTCCATATTGCTTCCACCACACAGACTTGGTGGAATGCAACGCTTCACAAAGCTTTCCCAACAGAGAGAAGACAGTAATTGAACGAGAGTACCACAAGGAGCAGGAAAAGAAGGTCAGTAACCTCTCTTACTGAGTCTCTTCTCATTCTCATCAGCCTCCCTGCTGACCTTTGGTTATGGCATAGGGATGGTCTCTACTGAAGCCACATGCTCAGCTCCATTTAAGCTTGTTTCTTTTAACTCTGGGCCCAAAATCTACAGCATGCAGACTTCATGTGTAGTGCTTCCTGCACAGGCCTCTCACACATCATGGGAGACATAAGCCAAAGTAACTGAGCTGCTCCCCAGACCTTACAGCACCCACAAGCGAACCCACCCTGCTGTGTTACAGCTAGCCCAGCCACCTCCATGCTGCCTTCACTCTGAAGTGCTGAGCAGGCACCATTGGTAGGAGATTTATTTCCTTTTGTTTCACAGAATGGGTCAGGTTGGAAGGGACCACAGTGATCACCTGGTCCAATGTCCCTGCTCAAGCAGGGTCACCCCAGAGCATATGGCACAGGGTTGCATCCTGAATACCTCCTGTCAGGGAGACTCCATAGCCTCTCTGGCTATGGGCAACCTGTTCCAGTGCATACTCACCTGCACAGTAAAAAAGTTCCTCCTCACATTCACATGGAACTTCCTGTGCATCAGTGGCTGCTCCTTGCCCCTTGTCCCATTGCTCAGCACTACTTAGAGGAGCCTGGCTCCATCCTCTCAACACCCTCCCTTCAGAGATCTCCTCCCATAGATTAGGAGCAAGATCAGTAACAAAGGGCCCTGTTCTTTCCTTCCATACAAACTGCTCTTTCAGCCCATGCCGTGAGTCACCAAACGGAACTTTACTCGCTGGTCATGCAATGAGCTGTGCCACGTGGCTCCCCACTATTGAAAAGCAAAGGGCAAGATTTGGGCTTCCAGCTCTTCCTCGCTGCTGAGGAGTTCAAGTTGATTTGTTTGAAATTTTTCTATATGACTCACTAAACATTTGAGATTTTCCTCTGCCTTCATTTCTCCAGACTCTTGCATATAAAAAGCATCCAGTTTGTCATGAGATCAAATGTTTCTGAGCCATTCCAGTACTTCACCTTCACACACCAGATCAGCCCTGCAGCAAGTTCTAACATTGCAAGGCCTTGTGCATTTGACTACAATAAAGTCCTTTAATTACCTCAACCAAATATTTTATTTTTATACTTAGTATCACATTATTATTTTTATTCTTTTCAAGGGAGGGTATATTCTTTAGAGATAGCTGTTAATGATTAAGAATTGTGCCTTATATAAAAAAATAATACCAATAAGGAATCTTCTTGTTATTCTCTAACCCCTCCAACATATGTGTCTCTGTCACAATTATTCTTGCAAATTATTTGAAGACACGAGTATTTAATGTTTAGCACTTACAGAAATGTTTATTATCACAGTGGACCACTCAAATTCTGTAAGAATTCTATGAAGCACATTGATTAAAGAAAAAAAAAGAGCAATTTTGGGAAGAATTTCACTCATTGTCAAAGAGATTGAAAGCTACTACATCAAAAGATTTGGTGGGTCCAAGCACAAAAAAAACCCTTGCTTCATTTAAATTCAGACACCAAGAATAAAATTCATCCTCTTCAGACCTTCCACTCCCTAACCTCTAACTCAACTGCAAGATTATGCAACAGTATGTGTATGCAACATTAAGAACTGTAAAGAAAATTATTTGATTAGACTAAGATTAACTAATTACTCCAGCCTCCATCACATTAGTACAAGTGCTTAAATCCTAGATAACAGAGTATGACAGACAACTAAAATAATTCACTCATTAGTAAGTTCTACCGCAGATTCTTCCTTTTAATGCAGGAACAAAAAGCTTGCATTCACCTAGAAACAAGACATTTACATGACATGCACTGCACTGTAGAGGCTCATAAAACTACAGCACAGCCTCATTTTCCTCATGTTAAACTTCAACAATGAAATCTCTGCTTCTTCACCTTTGCCCTCAGTCCCCAAACTTTGCACCTACAAACCAGAGGTGCCATACACATTACTATTCTTTTAGTCCCCATATCTGCTGGAAAGACTTAATTATATAGTGGCAAGAGTTACAGCAGAAATAAGCAGTTTATTCCAGCACTATATTTGTTTTGCAAACGCTCTCGATAGGTCTTTACAGTCAATGGCTGCACTCTGCTTCTGCAGCTCGAAAAACCTGTTTGTGTGACCATGGTTACATAGCAAGACCAGTCATTCAGGACTGAAGTATTACATGAGCGAAACTACTTTTCTTTCAAGTGACACTCCTTGTTTTCTGGGTGACAGCACATATTAGCATTGCAGAAAAGACCGCCTTTCTCTTTGCCTTATCAACAGAAGATCCAGAGAGTTCCAATTAAAATTTTGGTTGCATTCAAAGCTTTTTGGAGGCAAATATGTAGAACAGGTGAAATCCCTTCTGTATTTCACTGATAGTCTGTTACAGATTAGTGACATGAAACAAAGATTTGAAACATTAAGGAGAGAAAAAGAAAACACTCTAGACAGCAATGCTCCATCTAAAAAATATATATTTTAACTCCCTTCAATCCTTCAGTTGCAGAGTATTAGAAGAGACTAGCAGGCTTAAACACAGCTGTTCTCACCTTCTTATTATGTTTATTTATAGATGTAGCCTATCATTTCCCACCTACTATCCAATTAATAATGGCTCTGCCTTTACCAGAAGGGCTGATTAAAACTGTGCGTACCTCAGCAAGCCCTCATTTCATTCCTTGTTCACAGTAACTATATAGGTTAGCCTCTCCCTGGGCTCTGGGTGTCACCCAGCTTTGCTTTTGTATCCACCCCATAATCTGCCTTTTTCAGAACCGGGCAGCTGCACACACATCCATCATTAACTTCAGGACAGGAGTGTCCTTAGGTGTCTGAGCACTGCAGATAGCTTAGCCTAGCCAGGTTCTCGTGTTGTGGCCACTGATGGCAAACCTGGTGACCTGACTCAAGGAAAAGCCTGGCAATCCCCTCAGTTCAGGATTCAGCTCCACCACTGTGCACGATTATGAGGATGGCATCTACAACTGACATCTCTCTTTATACAGCAGGTAGTGTTAGCAGGTCAGGAAAGACATGAGAGCACAGGGGATGTGAAAGCCCATTTCCTAGCTTCACCTACTGATCCAAAACTGGAACACAAGCACTCCTGTAAACAAGAAATGTCCCATACCAGCCCTTTTTGGAAGGCCAGAGGTAAAAACAAAAGCCTTACTTATCGTCCTTTTCATAGATGTTGAGCCCCAAGGCATCGACCCCCAACCAAAGGTCAGTTCCTTTCTTATTCTTGATTTCAAAGTAGTTGATTCCATACATCTCCAGGTCTTGGGCAATCTTCAGGTATTCCAGCATGGCATTCTCTCTGAGACAGGAAAAACTCAGATAAATGAGAAATCAACATCTGCTCCATCTCAGAAAGCACAAATGCCTCAGAAGAAAAAAACTAGCTTTTCTAAAACCTCACTTCAAACACAGAAGTTAACACTGAACACTCACCATTTAGGATTCACTTTAGAAGTTATATCACATCTACAAGCACACACACAGAATATTCCCATATACGAGTCCCTAGTATTTCCAGACAAAAAAATCAGCAGCATTCACCTCTCTCAGCATTCATCCTTGTCTCAGGGTGCAGTGATGAGGAAAAGTATAGGATCTGAGCTTTCCCTATCTGTCAATGCAAGTGCGACACTGACTGTAAGGTCTGACATACACCTTGACTCTTTTTCCCACTCTAAGCTACCAATAATACAATGTGCACAGGGTCCAACATCTTCAGGAAGCCACACTGTTCTTAGCCTCAGTACAAAATATACTACTGTGCTTTACCATGTGATTCAATACTGAACTAAAAAATACACCCCAGGAGTAGGCTCATAGAGGCAACTGAGAGTCTAAACCACAGACTAACAAAACCACGTTGTAGAAATGCAGACTTATGGTAATCAAACAAGCAGCAAGGTGACCAGCCCAAGGACCAGCACAAAACACTCACTTGAGCATGCCACTGTGCTCAGCATGCCACACCTGGATCCGTTCTTCCCACTGCTCTCGGGAGAGTTTATGCTGGTCCATCACCCTACACAAGGAAAGATATCAGCGTGATTAGATGCTCTGCAGTATCCACTGATGGTGATCTTTGCTACAGCCTTGCTCTCACCCTGGTGGAAGCCTTACTGTAGTCAAAAGGAAAACCTTACTCAGCCCAAAGATGTTCTTGGTGAAGCAGAGCAATTCAGAACGAGCACCAGCCCTCTGGCAAAGCCTTTCTGGTCACTGACCAGACACGAGAGGTAGAAGCAAAACACTGCAACAAATCGCACACATACTGTAGACACCAGGGGATTAAAGCAAAGCAGAAGTTGGCACAATCCCTGGAATTAGACATTGCTGCAGTGTCATCAGGAAGGGTGAACAGAAGCCACCATTGCTCTGGTAACATCCACTGATCCTCTGTGGGGATGGACCATGCAGCTGCAAGACATGCTTTCCAAGTGCAAGTTTTTTAGGACTGCACATTAGGATTAAGGACACACAACCCAGCCTTTTTCAGGAATGATATATTCTTGACTTAGTGCTGCTATTCTCTTCTTAAAGAGAAGACATTCATACTGCCACAGTTACCAGCATGGCAGCAGTGTTTGTTTAAGAAATAAAAGCTGAATACAAAACTAAATTTCCTCACTAACCAACCCAAGGAGAAGCAAGAACATACTCAAATATGTTTGAGTAGAAGGTAGAAATAAAGGTAGAAATAAAATACAGGAAAAACCCAATTATATACAATTTAATTAAAAAAAAAAAACAAACAAACAAAAAAACCACCCTTTTAAGTGAAACTCTTCGCATTTAACTAGAATTAAAATTAAAACAAACAAAAAAAAAAATAGAGACTGCATCAGCCAATTCCTTCACCTTTGAGGAATCAGACGCTCTGAATTGAGGTATCCAGGCTTGTGCACCTCTTTGTTGTAATCTCCAAATTTGGCCTGCACAGCATAGGAGCCAAGAAGTACTGCTGTTTCAGGAGGACAGTAGATCTCATCACTGAGGATCCCCTCCTTCACCTGCAGGAAGAACAGCTTCTGCGTGATATCCTGAATCAGCTCTTCAGACACATCCTCTGGGAAGAACTTGGCACGGAATCTGAACTGGAGGGGATTCTCCTTTCTGATTTCTTGAGCAGAAACCTGAGGAAAGAGGTGACACCACAACTGAGCAAGTGATTTTTTTTGCAAACAGTGGAATAGATTGCTTTTACACAGAAAAAAGAATTTGGGGCATTTGACATAAGAGGTGAGTGACTGGAAGCTCCTTAGTGGAATTCCTTAATTCTGGTTGCTTACTGGTAGGAGAGAACATGGAGATGCATTATGTTTTCCAACTAAACCAGCTAAATCTGGTTTGTGCAGCAAACAGTCAATGCAGAATGATTGACTGTGCTGTATCAGACTGCAAACCCACCCAGTACTGTGTGTTTGACAGAGAACAGACCTTAAACAAGTGTGTCACCAACTGCCCCATCAAGAACAGCAGTTCATGCCCTCAGAAGAGCTGGAAATACACACACAGGAGCACATCAGAGGTGTCAGCACTTGACTGCCCAGCCTGGAAGGGCCTCTTTTCCAATTAGCACACAACTGATCCTGCACAGGCAGGGCTTGAGCCCATTGTCAGCCTAGGTGCTCCCTCCAGCCACAGAAAGCACAGCTGTGTCTTCCCAACGAAGTACAGTATCAAGGTGCTGCTGCACATCTCACAAATGCTTCCTGCAACTCAGAGAGTGAAAGGGCAGACTTCTGCCATGCCACACCTCACCCATGGAGACACAATGTTATCTCTAAAAACAATGCGGGAATTATGAAAATTAGGGCACAATCACAGCAGGCACAAGATGTATAAAGTTGCAGCCAATATCACATCAGGAATCATACAAGCTTTAACCTTTGGCCAGCAATTAGCCCAAAGCCTGTTACCTTTTTATCAAGCTTCAGCCAAGTCTGGAATCCTTTGTTGTCCACATACTGAAGACCAAAGTACCACACTTCTCGCAAACCGATGGTTTTAACCACCTGCAACAGAAAGGCAGAAAAGAAAAAGCTATTGCAGGTAAAACTTCACTGGAGGTCTAGGTATCCTTTCGAGTCCCACATCACCTGTGATGGGTGCAGGCAACAGCCTAAGCCTACTCATTTGGCATCTCTTAATTTTACCTTGTAGACAAAGATATACAGCTGCCATTGTAGATGACGATGACAGCGTAGGCTAAGACACTTGTCCCACCCAGTTTCTAGAAGATGATGTTCTTGGGGAAAGCAGGTGAGGCAAACAGCAAGTGACAGGCCACCAACTGCTAGGCTGATACACTGGCAGCAGGTGGGGCTTCTGCTTGCTTTTATCTACTGACCCATCTTAAAACTGTACTTAGTGAAGCAGACGAGTTATGTCACCAAAGTTTTTGGTGGGATGGTCTCTAAGGGTATTAGTAGTAACTACAACTAGTCAGCAATACAAAGGGCTCAAGTGACCTTGTCTGCCAGTCACCAGAGACTACTCTCCTTCTAGGGGAAGCAATTGAGAGGTGCTTCATACCACTGCTGTGAGGCTCAGAGTTAAAACAAGATGCAAATATTCTCAGGCAAGGTTAATATTTTTTTTAACTCTCCAAAAGGCTGAGTTAACGAAGGACAAAAACGCATCAATGCCCCCACATCAGGACAAGTTTCATTTCATGTATTGTAAATACTAACCAGCTGAAAGACATAGAAACACCATCCATTGACTGGATGGTGCACTTACTAGTAAAGCAGTCCTGTCTGGACATGTTACTTTTCCTCAGTGGAGGATAGAGTGAACAAGTGCCTAACTTTCACCTACTCTCAACAGCTTGTTCTTATAGCCAAGTGCTTGGCTGCCAGCTAATCTACCTGTAAAGCTCTGCTCTAGACACAGACAAAATCTGCGAAGATCTACTACGTACATGTCTGCATCACTTCCATGATGTTATTTGCAGAGTAGCCCCTCAAAAAGTGATGTAGGCATCACTACAGGGCGCTCAACCGAGTGGAAGGCAAGAAGTTTTTAAGACCATTTTGTGAGTTAGGGAAGGTCTGACAGAATTGAGTATGTGTAGTTACATGTGCCTCAACAAGTCTAAGACCTCAACCAAGGATCTGTTTCACCGCACATTTATGCTGCTGCTGGAGACACTCTGGCTGGAGAGCAGACTTGAGAGACAATGTCATGTTAGCTAAGATTAACTAGAGTTTATCAAAAAGACAATAAAACCCACCAATCCAAACAAACAAACGAAAAACAAAAACCATGTCCTTTTAAAAGAAGAGCTAGCCTGCAAATAATTCAGCTTTTACTTGACTAAAATTCCTTTTTCCTCCTCCCTCAAAGTGGCTTGTTTCATCATGGAGGAGACAAGTTTTCTGACAGCTGGATGTATTTTTATGAAGTCTAGCAGAAAACCAGGGGTATGTCGAGTGTGGTACTTCCTGTTGCACAAAAGAGTGTTGCAACTCTGTTAAAGTAAAAAGTTACATAAATCGAGCAGTTATCAGGTCATTATCTCTGAATGTCTCTTACAAGAGAAAAAGTACACTTCCTATAAATAGAGTTAGAAAGCTTCCATTAATCATGACCCCTCAAGATCTTCCCAAAACCTAAAAGCATGGAAGGAGAAAGTATTAAGCTAAATTTCATAATCTGACTGTTTGAATTTCAATACAAAGAACAAAGAATGTTTTAGCCTGGACTCTGTAAACTTCCTCCATGGCAAAACAAGGAAGAAATAAGAAACTAGGCACTATATACAAGATGAGAGACATCCCCTCTGCTTCCTCAAATGCATAAAGCAGCAAATCTTGAGTCTGCCCATTCCATCCAGTTATGCATTCACTTCCAGAAAATGCCAGTTACACTCTCCTCCATTTGAATTTCTTTTCCCCATGGTCAGGAGGGTACATGACTACCTGTGAGATACTCCAGCCAGCTGCAGAGCCCACTGGGTTGGTTCTTGGGACACCTTAGACTTCACTGCAGCATAAACTCTGCACAGGACTGGCTTGAGTGGAGTGGAACTTGAATATTCACAAGTTTCCACTATTTTCCCTCTCCTGTGAAAGGAGCTATAATACATCTTACATGCTAGCAAAGCCTAAAACATAAAGGCACTGCCAGAGTAATTCTGCTAGCTGACAACCAGGCCAAGAAATCACCTTGTCGTTTTTAAAAATAGCTTGCTTCTTCAAAACCCCCACAGTGGTTCTGCAGTTCCAGTTGGGCCACTTCCCATGCCTGTGAAAACCTGTTGCTTCCACAGGCTTTATCTGAGTGTAAACTCCACCCGAGATAAGAGCCTAGTGAAAGGCTTGCTCAACAGAACTGAGGAAAGAATGTACGGTCTTCACCTTTTCTGGTTTTGTGCTGCACAGTTCTACCTCAGCCTTCCCTTGATATGCAGAAGTACCTCCAACAAGGTATGAAATATGGATAAGAATTTCCAATCACAGGTTTTAAACCCATGCCACTGGATGTAAGGAGCAAATCTCCATGAGGAATAGGTCTATCCCAGTTGGGCACTAAGCAGTGCAAGAAGCATTCTTCAGAAATCCCAAAGGACCCAGGCAGCAAGCTGAAAAAGAAGTATCTTGAATCTGAAACATCCTGCCTTTTCCATGTTCTCAGGGTTTTGAGCTCCTCAGCTGAAAGCAGAGAAAGTATTTTCTCTTCTGCCAGAGAGGCGACCCTGACTCTGAACAGATGTAAATTTTAGTTAAAATACATGGAGGAGAGAAGTACTTGCTGAATGCCTGTCATAAGGGCACACTTACAGTCTAATCTAAAGTATTACTTTTAAAAACCTGGCTTTCAGTAATTTGGATTTTTGTACTGTCAGAGATAAAATCCAATTTCTCTGTTTTGGATTAACATGAAAGTGGAAGAAGTTACTGTGATGCTATGGTGATCAGCATGAATGGAATCATAGAATTATAGAATGGCCTGCGTTGGAAGGGACTTTAAAGACCATCTAGTTCCACCCTCCTGCCATGCACAGGGACACCTTCCACTAGGCCAGATTGCTCAGAGTTTGATCCAAGCAGAACTTGAACAATTCCAAGGTTGGGGCATCCACAGTTTCTCTGGACAACCTGCTCCAGTGCCTCACCACCATCCCAGTAAAGAATTTCTTCCTTATATCTAATCTAAACCTGCTTCTTTCAGTTTGAATCCATTCCCCCTTGCCTTGTCACTATATGCCTTTATAAATAGCCTCTTTCCAACTTTTTTGAGGGCTCCTTTCAGGTACTGGAAGGCTGTAGTTAGGTCACCCCAAAGCCTTTTCTTCTCTAGGCTGAATAATGCCAATTCTCAGCCTTTCCTCATAGGAGAGGTGATCCATTTCTCTCATCAACTTGGTGAATCTCCCCTGGAAGATCAAACAGCAGGTACTGGTTCCATAAAAATGCAGGTTTCAAATGCATTCAGCAAACTTCCAGTCACAGAATCTTCCAGTCACAGAATCATAGAACATTCTGAGTTGGAAGCAACCCACAAGGACCATTGAGCTCAACTCTAAAATGAATGAACCATATAGGGATTGAACCTTTGGGCCTCTGTGTTCAATACCTGATGTTTATCCCACATGAGTAGTAATCAAAGGGAATTAAAGTTAGATTTAATGCTAAACACAAGCTGGAATACTTGGTTTTGTACTGTGAAGTTCTGTGGTGAGATTAGTATTTGATTTCCTTCTTTCATTCCTTTCAAAAACTCACTAAAAGCTTTTTGTCCCCGTTTGTTTGTTGGGAGTTTGGAATTTTATTTATTTTTAAACTGGTTTGTAGGTTGTTTCTTTGGGGGTTTTGGGGGTTTTATTTTTAAGTACTTCTTGAAGCACAACTGCCATAAGGCCTAGCAAGTTCTAGTTAACTCACTGAAACAAGAAATTGTACTAGCAATACCTCAGAAGGAATGGACATTGCTTAGCCAGTACTGCCTACCTGAGTTAAAGCTCAACCACCCTTAGCTATCAAGGTTAGTGAGTACAAGGGGAGAAGTGCAAATAACAGTTTGTGAAGGCCTTAAAATGTGTGACTGAAGTCTGCACAGACCAACTCTTTTCCAATTTTTTCTTTTCCAATTTTTTTTTTCCAAGTCTACAGCAATTCTTTTCTTTCAGGTCTGTTCAGAAGCAAGAAATTTTTTTTTTTTTAAATTCCAGCACAGTAAGTAAGTTTTTTTCTGCTAAAATCTAGGTCTTGCTTCAGTTTTATAACAGCAAACCACTTAAGTCAACAATAACAAAGTTTCACAAATAGCACACTGTTTGTTTTAGCTGTCTTTATCCAACCTTTGTAGGTCCATCCTCAAACAGACCTGTCTATTGTCAAAGCAGTAACAGGAAGAATAACAGTAAGGGAGGAGAGTCTTGGCCACTGAAGCCCTCCACCTCCCTGGGAATCCCCGAAGACAGGCTGCACTGATCTCTGCTCCGTCCTGCTGCACAGGGCCCTCTTACACGGCATGTTGCCTGTAAATGCTGCACAGAGACCACAAACTCTTCTGGTTTTCCAGAATTTTGACAAACTCAAACACCTCTGGCAAGTGGTTCCTCAAACCCAGCATTTGAATGAATGCAGCCATGCCAACACCCTCGTCAGCCACCTGAATACCTGATTCTGAACAGTTTTATGCACAAGAGCAACATTTCAACCTTAGAAGTTAAGAACTGTATAAGAGCTAAGCAGTATTTCAAAGCAAAAGGTACATTTTTACATGCTACCTATGCTGTCTAAATATTTTAGACCCCTTGTGACAGTTCATCATCCAACGTGCTAGGAAGGCAGGTTCACTGGAACATAACGTACCTGCAAGGGGTTTTGCTGTTTTCTTTTGCTGTGATGGAATTTAGAGTTTAGTCTTAGTTCAGACCGGGGCCGTTTGATTAGGAGGTAGAGAGAAGAAAGACAGGTTTGGAATCCAGTCTTAGGAAAACACTATAGCTCAAAACAGACTCCAAAATTAAACAAGAGCCCACGCCAGCCCTTCACTGACCTGGTCAAACAGCTGTTTGCCTGTAGTGTTTGGCTGGATGGCGAACTCCAGCTCTGCATCCATAGTAACAACTCGAACGTTGATCTAAGAAAAAAAAAAGAACAAACAAAACGTATTGTTTAAGATGCACTGAAAGTTACTTTTAGGTGATAACACAGTACTTTGTGTACAAGAGTCTCCACACTTTGATGCACTCCCGTAACCTCTATAATAAACACACTTAAGCCTCAATTAGAATCTTGTTATCACACCAGCAAACTTAATTGGGGCACTCATTCTGCTGTTTTAACCAAATTGCTCCACAGGTTTTCCTACTCAGCACAGGATTGGACAGATCTTCTGGTTCAACAGGAGGGTATTTTAGACCTGACCCTTTCCAGGCCTAAACCCTCTTGGGCTAAGAGCTACTGTGGGTGCACAGTATAGCTGCCTGCAAGCCATCCTTTGGATTACGAAAGGCCCTAATGACTAAATTAAATTTAAGACTTATAATTTAACTTCCATTTATATTAGAGCTGGAATTAATCTGAGGTTTTAAAGGCAAAAGGCTGCAGATTATTCTTATAAAGCAATCAGCATTAACCTGATAAACGTCCATTCTTTCCCTCATAAAAATCTACTCAGCACATAAAAACAGCACTAACAGGTACTGAATGATACTACAGGGCAGGAGCTCAAAAGGCTCTTGCTGTCAGTGAAGAAACAACATAACCAGATTTACTGCAATGGCACTGGACTGCAAGACAGAGGTTACTACTGAATGCAGAAGGCAAGAGTGTTTAATGACTAGAAAAAGTCTATTAGCAGTTAATCAGGATGCAAAAGCAGCAACTAATCTTGCAGGGCATGGCATAAGGACCAGTAAAATGGAAAATTGGGAAAGGATTATCTCCAACTGTTCTGACTATAGCTTGCAATATTATACTACTTCTCAAAAAACCCAACAATCCCAAAACAAATCTAAAAAACCCGAGCGTGTATGATTGTGTAGTATGGTTTATGCTAACAAGTAGCTTTTTAGCTCAGTACTTTGAAGAAAAGAGACAAAAAAGTGGACATGTAAACGTAAGGCCAGACGACAACGTATGGTACAGATGAGATTTCATGACAATTTCCCAATAATCTGTAAATGCCACATTACAAAAAGCCAAGGCTAAGAGACCATGAGAGGCTGGCACACATCTGCAGAAACGAGAGGTAAAAGAGGCAAGCGAGGAATAGAATCAGTCACTACAAAGCTACAGCCCTCAGCAGTTCCCAGCAACTTAATTAAGATGAATGTCAGCTGTAACAACGTTACAGTTAACACAGAACTGTGAATAAAACAAGTTGCTTCAGCATGTTTTAGTAAAACATATTACAAAGCTTTGCACTCCTTTTTCAGTGAGACGCTGAATGTTTAACCTACCTTCTTCAATTTAAGGGTGGACCTGGCAATGTTAGGTTAACGGCTGAATTTGATCTTAGAGATATTTTTCAAACTAAATGATTCTATGAAGGCATCAGGTATCTCTATAGAGTTGTTCATTTTCTTCTGCTCCCGCATGCCAGAGGACCCTCCCAAAGAAAGATGGCTGAAGGCAGTTTCCAAGTCACAGGACCCCAGAACTGAACCAGAGATGACGACTTAGTGACACCACTTTCAAGCTGTGTTTTTGTCCTTTCAATTAGGACTTTAAAAATATTCTATAAATGCAAGATGGAAGAACAACCACGAAGGTAAAAGGATTTCTTGGAAAACCTAACTGTAGCATTTGGGATCATAATGGAGCATGAATTTATGCTTAAGGTGCTCCCATGCCTTATGAACCAAAGGTTTCCCAATAAATGTTTCCAGTGTAGGAAGGGAGGGGAAGTTCAGATATCAAATTCTCTGGAAGAGCAAGTCTGCAATTCAAAGATGTGACCTTAAACACCTGTTGCTTAATCCCTCTCAACAATAAATCCCTAATCATATTCTAATCCCTTTCTACCCACTTCAAGAAAACATATGCTCACTGTCTTCAGTTTTGTGCTGTGCAAGTTATTTGTACTTCTGGCTGAAACACCATAGAAGTGTAAAATAAGTATCACTTGACAAGCTAAAGAACTTAAAAGGAGGTGGTTCTTACTCCTTACCAGAAAACCTGCAGAATGCGGGCTGAGTACAAAATTCCAGCTCACACCAGTATGGATTTTCCTCTATTCCTCCTTAGTGGTTATCTGCTAGTAAAAAAAAAAGTTAAAACTCCCTAGCCCTGTTTTACTGCAACCTTCAAAGACTGTAGGACTGGCTATATAGTGAGCTATTTAGTGCTAAAGCCATTTAGCTGCTACATATTTTAGGAGTTATTTTAGTGTTAAGACAAAAAATTGTAGTAATCTGCTTTTCCAGTTCAATCATTTAAAACCAGAAGTATGCAGCAACAAGACTACTTGGTTATTCAAAAAGCTTTCAAGGACACTTGGGGCCTGCAGTAAAGGTTAATTTCTGTGCTCTTGAAGGGCTGCATAACCATCAGGACAAAGAGGAATTTCCCTGGTGTGCCCTTAGACAAACTGCCAGCCACATGACAGGCAGAGCAAGAAGAGACAGGACCTTCTGTCCCTTCAATGAGCTGATGACTGCCTGGGAATACCCCTTGAGTGTCCTTCCTGCCCTATTAAGCCCTCCTGCTTCTCGTCTCCAAACCTTAGCCTTGACTTCAAGAACATAATGGTTTTAACAGTGTTTCTAAATGGATGTCCTACGACCACTCCATACCAGATTTTAGCCACAGAGAAACTCGTAGTAAAGCAGCAAACAAAGCTTAACCCAGATGAAACCCTGGTTTAGACAGCCTGAAGAAACCCCGATGCCTGTTACACTGAGAGTGGATCCGTTTGGCACTCAGCTCAGACCAGACGGAACTCCCCAAGGCCAAGATGATTAAATCAACACCCACGGTGCTCACCAATTCAGGCACTGTTGGGGAGGAAAACAGCAGTCAACTCCAACTGATTTCCATGAGCAACAAAAAGAGGAAGACACAGTTAGGACATCCTTCACAAGTGAAGTCCTGCTCACCCTGTCTAGGCAAGGCATGTCCTTTGTAAGAGCCTACCAAATCCTGGCAGTAATCCAGGACAATGTTGAAGCCATAACTAAAATGAAAACAGCTTTTCATTTTTAAGAGCACAAGGGTGTGGAAGGAAGAGACCAGCACATGGCTGTTATAGATGAAATAAGGGTTACATTTAAAAATATGTGCATTTATGCATAAAGCATACTAAAAATCCTGGACAGTGAGATGTGACTTCTTTCTTGATAGGCCAATGTCATAAGGCTTTTTTATTCTCGGGGTTAGAAATAGGTTATATTTAAGTTACCTTCCAACCTTAACTATTCAAAAATTCTACTTTTATGTCTGAGGCTGGCACACTTAAAATGACAAATAGGGCTTTTAAGTTTTGCTTGTGCATACAAAATCATTATAGAACACACGTTTTTCCCTCTTCCTCTGTGTTAGGATGCATAAAATCGCTAACAAATTTGAATCGGAAGGGGAAAAGCATGCTGTTGAAAAGGTAATGCCATTTGCATTAAAAGGAAAAACTCTCCATGAAGCTGAAGAACTTAGTACATGAAAGACTGACAGCAGTTCCATGACTTCATAGTACCTTAACAACTTGAACCAGGGAATAGAAGATGAAGGCCAGAGCTAGAGAAAACTTCAGAGTAGAGTTTAAATGGCTGTAACACTATGGAAAGCAATGGTAGTTAGAATGGAATGTTCTGTGCTCCAGCAGTGCCCTTAAGTCATGCATTTGTTCTTTTGTTGTCGCTAAAACAACATCTTTTCTAATGCTAAATCAGTAGATCAATTTGTGGGGCAGGTGCAGCCTTTCAGAGTCCCTGCACATCGGTAGAGTAACTTGAAAAATTAAAGTGCCATTTGAAAAACATTCAGAAAAGACTCTTAAGGAGGCAACACCCTGCCAACCAGGTGAGCGGCACCATCTCTGTGATAGGAACCTCATCCTCTAGATAGGAAGAAGACACTGCCTCTTCAACCACAACCCCTCACAAATACACAGTTTTCAAGTGTGTTGGACACTATGAACACACCGCTGTAGTTTTTTTCTAACATGGGATTCTTAAATGCCTTGGTGCAGAACCAGCCTCTGATTGCAGGTAACACGGTATCTTTGAAGTTAACCATCCCTCTGCAGATACTGCAGCTGCACTGAAAAACATCCCACACTAAAGGGAAAAGGGCAGGAAGAACAGGGGAATAAAACAAACCCACAGCTCTCAGACACACTGTGCTATTGTGGATATTTTGCATCCTGATGTATCTAATCTAATAGTTCACTTGTATAATAAAATAGCTCAGTGAAACCATGAAGTTGTGCAAGTCATTTAAATAAGACCATAACATTTAATTTCAGTGAATACATAAGATAAAGGGCACTAAATACCCACTTTTACCCATTAACACTGGACAAACCGGTACTTAACTGTCACTTATCATTATCATTAGGCAGGTCTAAATGCCTTAGACAATGCTCAGGAATGTTTTTTTACTCTTTCCAAGGAGGAAGAAAGACCAGAATCTCCCAAACAGCAGGTTTCCAAGCTCGGTATCTTTCCAAGTGGTGGCAATTAGCAGTGCAGACACCTAGATAGCATGCCTTGTTTCTTCAGTCACTGGACATCTGGAAATCCCAGGAGCCACTGGTACACTGTGGCAAATCAGCCACCTTTTGAAATGCTGTGCTGCACAGCACATTCTATGAGAAACAGCATGCAGAGCTCTTAAGCCTTCTTGCACACACACAGACTGTGTGGTTAGGGACTTGCTTTTGCTGAAGGAATACCGAAGTCTTAACAAGGAGGAAACAGTGGCATTAATAACAGCGTTAAGAAATTAGTAGCATTAATCCTCACTTCTGCAGGCCTACTCTTTCACCATGCAAGCAGCAATTACTAATGGAATAAATAATAGCCAAGCTTCTTGGCCTGGGCTGTAATGCATCTGCAAGGACAAAGTAATCTCATTTCGACCTTAGCAACCAGAGCTGCTCATAGACACGTGTAGTGATTAAGTATCTGGTAATAGGAAAAACAACTTCATGTAGCAGCATCAGAAGGGCACTGAAACTGCTCTCTATTCTTCCACATTCCATTCAGTAGTGCTCACTGGTTCCAGGTCCAACGACAAAGAAAGATATTGTCCTAACTGATGGAGTAACTGTTGTTCCAGCTCCTGGAAACTGTTACGGGAAAATTTTCAGCTTTGACGAGGGAAAAAAATCCTAGCATGGCTTCAGAGCTCAGAGCTAATCTGCTAACATTTCAGTATCTGCATTCCTCTGTCCTCCACAAGCAACTTAAGTCAACAGGTAATGGTTCAGAAACTGTGCAGAAAAGACAACTCTGAGAAGGTAAGTAGCACAAATAACACAGAAGCAACTGCAGAAATATTAGTTCAATTTACGATATACTTCTTAAGAATTTATGAACACTGCCATATCAAGAACATGACATTTGAAGCCAATTTTGTTTCTTCTCTGACAGAATAACCTACCTTGGATGGATCAAATAACATCTAGTGACATATTTGATGTGGTCCCATACAACATAGACTAGGCACACAACAAATCTGAGCCATGTGAAATTACAGCCAAATGACGAGTTGTGCACCTACATTCTCCATAGCTTCTTTCAGAGCAGGAGACAAATGTCACCAATATCAAGCAAATTATCAATGCCATTCTCTGCTGCAGGATTGCCAAAACACAGCTTCCCTGCCAGCTGGGCTCAGCATCTTCCTCTTGCTGGAACCACAGCAGGGACACATTCTGACCTTTTCTTGTCAAGACAAGATCTTGAAAAGGGGATGTGAGTGTGGTGGGATTGAGGGAATAAAAAACCAAAATTTTCTCACAGTCTCTGGAAGATGGACTGCACTTACAAGATCATGAACAGCACCTATTCAAGAACAAAAAGTGGTTTGGGAGGACTGGGCTAGAATTCAAAGATGTTGGTAGATCTGAAAAATAGCTACAAGTGTTACACCTGGAGAGGTGAGAACGGACAAAGAGGCAGAGATGAACAAATTACAGGCTTGCCAACAACGGGCTACAGCAGGACTGTAGACAAGGATGTGGTTTATCATAATCCTCAGAAAAACACCACATTTCCTGGTGCGATGCTATTACATAGAAGAGAAAATTACATTCTTGAGTGTATCTGTCACCGGAAGCATTACAGAAGGTGACTATTCTGTTCTGCCTGCCTGATGACTTGCTAGATAGAATGCTGTCACCCAAATTTGAATGCTTCTTTTGGAAGGGGGCAAGTTAATAAAGGAAAGTCTACACTGATCCACAGGTCAAGTATTTCTGGGCTGGTTGCCAGGTGGGGTTTCTTTAATCTGTGTGTGTTTGGGGCTTTTTATTTGTTTGTGGGGGTTTTCTGTTTATTTCATACTAGATTTCATTTTTAAACACGCTACTGATCCCTTTCCAAATGGGAGTTGACACATTTTATATATAAGACTATATAAACTTCTAAACCCACATGGAGAAAAACAGCAAAAAGCTCTCTTATTGCAGACTGTGTAACATGACAAGAAACAGTAATTGCTGAGTTGTAAGATATTATGATATTATGTAGCAACATCCATGCAGCCTTCAGAAAACAGGGGTCCAAGTCCTTCCCAGTGCTACATTTTTGTGATTGAAAGAATGTTCAAGAACCTGAAATGAGAAGGCAAATGACAGACCCACCATTTCTCTTCTGGGGGAAGGAGAATCTGATTCCTATGAGAATGGGAAAGAACTGCACAGCCCAGCAATGAAGAAAGCCTTTCACACGCTCCTTCCCTGCTCCCACGGCAGAACCTTTTATGCACTGCCTGCCCCACACAGAGCATTTCAGGGAGGGCAGTGGCAGCACAGCAGCCATGAGCCTTCCCTTGCACACTGGGGAGCAGTTTGCTGACAAGGAGGAGAAGAGCCTCAGCAGCTCACAAAATGTGAAGAGGGGATGGCCTCACTGACATCCCCTTGGCTGACAAGGCAAAGCTGGCTGCACCCATTCCACCCACCCAGTTTCCCAGCATGTCATGCTAAATCAAAATACCCGCCTGTGAACTGAAGGACCGTGTTCCATTTCAGACCGCATTGTGTTAATAAGCACTGCTTCCTCATTGCAAATAAATGGGAACATTAAGTCGCGTTCCAACGAAATTCCTCAGAGTCTACGAAGCAGTTCGGTATTGTGGCATTTACAACAGGTAAATTAGAGCCGAGTAGGCTGGTCCTTTTTCCTTAAAATCTTGCTTATCATTCCAGGAGAGGGAGAAATACCGCTGAGGTTAAATTGAGTTGTATATAATAATCTATAATCTAGTAATTACTTTGAAATTGCCCAGTACAATTGTTAGCCTTAACTATTAGTCAGCTTTAATGCAACAGCTTGCAGAATCATATTTTTGGGGGCACTAGTCCTCAGTATTTAAGGAGCAATAGTTATTATATAATTATATCAGTTACACTTAACTGAAATTTCTTAAGTTTAGTCAACGCAATAGGAGCCAAGGTATTTGCTGCTCTCATGTATGGTGAAAAACACTTTGGAGTTCTTTTGAGGCAGTTTTTCGGAGGAGAAATGAAGTACCTTGAGGGGAAGCCAAGAAAAGATTTGGAGTGAACCCTGGAAGCTAAACTTCTGGACGAAGTGGAGGGAGGGGACAGGGGGGTCATGTGAGCAGGAAAACCTTCAACACCCAGATGTGGGGAGTCATCCAGAAATTCCAGTTTTAACAAAGCGGGTGGAATTTTCAGAATTAAATTCCCTCTCCCTGCCTACACACACAAATAGGTCACAAGAAAGCAAATCCATCGAGTTCGGTGCTGCAGCCATGTCACACAGCTCTTCTTTGTAATATAGCATGAAACCATCCTTATAATTAAACACGAACATAATCCTAGAATGCAAATTCAAACTTCATGTTTAGATGTGCAGAAGATGCCAAACTAAATTACATGCCTATCTCAGTTCCCTTAATGAAGGCCTGCTATCTCTTCTGTCAGCATGTAATAACTGCATAGTAGGCATCTGCATGAAAAATCAAGAAGCAGCCATGGCTGCAATTCAGTTCTTTATCTTGGGTCAAGCAATAACACTTTGCACACCATAAAATCATGAAGATTTCATGCAGGTACAGCAAGTGCAAGTGACAGGACATCTCTGATAGTCCTGGCTTCTAAGTGCCTAGGCTCCAGACTTCCAGCATTCTCCACTTCTGGTCAGCTCTGTACAGTTAACAATAACTGCTCCATGAAACAGTAAAGCCAAACAAGCACTCTTCCCAGGGGAAAAAAAAATAAAAAAATCTTCCTCCAGTCACTGAAGATTCCCCCCAACTCTTTCCAGACAAGCAAACTGCCTCATTCTGTCTCAAGCGCAGAACAAGTTGAAAAACAGAGAGAATTTTAAAACTTCAAAATTCAATTCATTTTTTTTATGTGAAATTACCTAGGCACATTTCTATGTTCTGGCAAGACACAAAGCAATGCAGAGTGACTCTGAAAGGCCCCAGGATGCTGCCCTTGAACAAAGCCCTATACACTTAGGGAGACCAGGTGTTTTTCATGCAAAACACTTGCCCTCACTACATGTGAGGGATGTAAGAATGATTTGCTTTGAACACAATGTTAGGAAGAAGCAGGAGGGTTTATGGTGTTTCATTGAAATACATTAATTTTCACTTTAAAGACTCTCTGATGCTGTATAATACTCCATTAGCATTTTCAGAATATCTGTGTACAAGCAGCAGTCTGTTCTTTAAAGGAGGAACACACAGCCAGTGACAACAGGCTCAACATAGCATCACTGCCTGGATGTGTCACTTGCCCTCAATGAATGCAAGGACGGATTTAGGAACACAGAGCGCGGCAACAATAGCTCCTTTGTACATAAAGAATAAACACAGAGGAAAGCTAGAGGCCACTGGATCAAACTCCTGCATACACAGACTGTTTTATCATGACAGCTGTTGCATCTAATTAAACATAATGAAGTTGCAAGACTAAGGCTTTACACATGAAGTTTACAGGAAGCCCCACAAACAATTCTCAAAATAAGCTTTATCTCAAGAAGTTGCTCAGAATCCAGAACAGATCAGATCTTCTGCTGTCTTCCATCAGAAACATAAGCATGGGGTCAAGTGCACCTAATACAGAAGTTTGAGTTCTCAAGTTTTATCATAATTTCAGAGTTTTCTAAACAATTTAACATCTCCAATATTTACACTACAAAAAGCAATATCATCCTTCTGTGATACCCTTGAGGGAAAAGAAAAAAACAAATGAGTATCTTATAGTCTTGATCTGGAACATAAACATCATTTTAAGCCTCTGCTTGGCTTTTTTGCTTGGAAGCAGCACACAACAGTTTCTGCAAAAGGTGAACTCTACAGTACCAACTCACAACAACCAGGGCAGGATCTAAAGGTGTGAATAACCTAAATAAAAGCTAAAATAACCTCAGAACTTCCCCTGAAACCAAGTACCAATAATAGTGCCTTTTAGTCCAATGTTTATGCAGAGATCTGTGTTCTAGAGGGCAATGTGCACGGAAACCCAGAGCCATTACAGAGTCAGAAGTCTGACGGCAGCAACACAGCCTGACAGCCCACAGCTCTCAACACTTCCACTAGACCCTGTGGTGGTTGTTCTTCTGGGGTGGAAGAGCAGCACATTACAATGGGACAGCGTGGGCTGAGTGAACACAAGGATTATCCATCACTTACTCTCTCACAGGACTATGACCTGGGAGTTTACGGCATCCACGAAACAACTACTGGAGAAATGCTCTCAGTAACAGCATTCTTCCCAGATGGAGATGTTACAGGATGCAAAGCAGTATTTTCCTCAGGTGTGAACTGGAAAAAGGTCAAGGACGCTCAAATAATTACTGTGCAAGGATCAACTTGCTAGCTAAGATTTCCCAGTTTGGAAGAAAATTAACTGAGGCTAGGACCTAAGAGCATACAAACACCTGAGCTGCATGAAGAGACTGGACAAGGAACGCGCGTTCACGGTTCTACCAACAAAATAACTACAGGGCATCAACACTGAACAAGGCAAAAAATACCACATAGCACTGCAGCAAGGAGATTTGTAGATAACTTTCTAAACAATGTGAAGGTTATCCAGGACAGCCTTTGTTAAAGTATACTTTGGATGTTCAAAGGGTTTCAAAGTGAGACTGGACAAGTTCACAAAAATCCATTTAGTAACTCATTACATAGGATCTTTCAACCTCCAGTACCTCAGAGGAAAGCAATGGTGCCTATCTTTGAAATACTCTTCCTCAGGCATCAGCTTTTGGCCAACATCAGAGGTGTACTATTAGGCTACAAGGGCTTCTGCCCAACCTACAAGGCCAGCCACGTTCATGCAGACATCAAAGTGCAGAGGGAAAAGGAACTTAGGGAGAAATAGCAGTGCAACAAGTCACACAAGGCCCAGTAAGGATGTTTGTTCTTTCTGCATTCTAGCTACAAATCCTGTTGTCAGAGAAATTTTTGTTTGATATTCTACCCTTCTGTTTTATCTGTTCCATATCAGCCTCTTCCATTTTACTCATGGACTCAGCACACTCCATTACATCTGCAAAAATTTCTTAGTGGGGTTATGTGATGTGATCACCTCTGGCAGCTTCATAATCTGATCTATGGGCAATACACCACAATGCTTACACTTCTCAAGCAGCCGTGGGAGACAGCATGCTACAGGTACTATTTGCTCCCAGATAAAGGGGGGTCATGGCAAGTCCTGGAATGTCACCTAAGCACAAAGATATTGCTCTTGAGCAGTTACAGATCATAAAGGAAAAGTGACTGCAAGGATTGGCAAAGTACCCCTTTGTAACTCCCGAAGCAGCTTAAGGGCTTCTGAGCTGAAACTCTTCCCACACCCCACACTATAGATGCATGATGGCAAACAAATATGCTCCAGTGGCTCCCAAAGTGTACCCTGAGCACAGCAAGGGCAGAAAAAGTACCTCTCAAGAGTTTGTCTGCACAGCTGTGACAGCTGTTATGGAGGAAAATCTACTCACCCCCACACTGAGATCACCAAATTATGCAAATCACCCCACCACACACCACAGTTTGTGCAGCAGGAACTCTGAACAAACACTTATCTCTACAGAGACAAAAAGTTAAGCCAGCTAAGTGTATTCAGCTAGGTGTTGAAGAACAACTTCAGCTCCCACAAATAACTCTGAAGCCCAGAACTTACGGTACAGGCTTGAAGTCATCTACTGGGCTACAAAGGTTAAATTCAGGTGCCCAGGTTCAAAGGTGAGAAGAAGTCTCTGCTTCTTCAGGTAGCAGACAGCTCACAGACTTGGCAGAACTGAGCCACTCGAGTAATTTTGTAAGCCTGCTCAAGATTCAGCAACAGGACATCCGTCCACTCATCTTCAGAGAACTCTCTCTCATACACATTTCACACTGATGTTGGAACAACTACAGCAAGAATGGACTTCTTCACACAACAACAAGAGAGGAAGAGATGGTGATAATCACACCTCAGTTTTACACAATAGCTACAGCACTTGCTCATGAAAGGGAGAGGGAGAAGTAAATGCACACAAACCAAACTGGGCAATCGCACACTCCCCTCTCAAAGGAAGCAAAAGGCCACAGGCCTTGTGTAGGGGAGTCAGCATCTCTTCCAGTGAGCTTACACAGTAGGTCCATGGTCATCAGCAACAGTATCTCTAACTCAATTAGAAGGCAGAGTCCTGCATGTTAGTTCTTAGAGTCAGGATTTTTCTTTAATGGACAGCTGTTACTATGAGGTGTCTATCAGCCTCAGCTGGGCACATGGCTGCTACTCATGCTCTCTCAAAGATGAAAGCAGATGCAAAGAAGGCAAGTGAATTTCCCCACTATGAAGTAGGAACTAGAAAGAGAAACAAAATCTGGATCTGAACAGATGAGCAATATGGAAGCAGCATGATTAGTTGTTACACTGAGCTATGCCTTGTTTCCAGCCTCGGATAGCAACCATACTCCCCTCTCCTAGGTGCACACACTATTGTTCTTTGTACTTCTCGGCTCACAGGGTACGTGTTATCTGTTGCAGAAACCAGGCTTCAAATCAAGCACACAACACAGCTAAAGCACATTACTTAACAGTGTGCAGCGTGGTTCAGTGATCTTGGGCAGCACTGCCTCCCATCAAGGTCAGTCGAGTGATTATGGGATTTACAGCACATGTAAGGCTCTTCGGGCACAGTGTGCCAAACAAGAACGACACTGATGTGGGAATCTTCGGTGGTCATCAAGAAGTCTTATTCTCAAAAAGTCCTGACATATCACAGCTTTTTTTCATGGGCAAAGGAAGATGTTCATGTGGGCGGAGGAAGAGAACAGAACAGGAAGGCTTATGTCCCTCCTTTTGACCTTTAAGAAGGCTAACAAATTCTTTAATTAGTGACTAACATAATAGTTAACACCCTTGGTTTCTCTGTAGCAGCTAACATCCCACAACAAACTGCCCTCGGAAATGCTTACTCAGCTCATGCAGTAAATAAGGGTTTTGGCAAAACTGTAAACCCATTCTTTTATAACTTTATTCATCTCCTTAAACTTACTACTCATAAAATCCTCCACCTTTCTGTTGCAGCAGTGAGTAACACATTTGGTAAATGCAGGGGAGTTCTTACATGTGGGTTTCCATTTTGCTCCAGAGTGAGTATACATCTGGTATCAAATACACCATACACTGTATCACCTGATGGACTGCAACTGTTGCCTACAAGGGTAATATTTTATTCTTTACTAAATCTATAGCCATCCATAAGCTAAGAGTCTTTTAATTGATTGTGAACACTTAAAGACATGAAAAAGTAATTTATTTCTGTCCAGTTACAGGACTCTGCTGTAAAGAGCTCTGAGATAAAACCACTAAGTGTAGTTAGAAGAGACATAGTCAAGAATAAATTGAGATGATCTCAGAACAATTACTAATATTAATTGTTTATATCCAGAAATAAATTCCTGTCACTACACTTTTTTTTTTTTGGCTGGCTTATTGAAAACTTGTTAAATTTTAATGCCATAGTCTGTTCACAGACAGATAAAGGTTTGGCAGAAGACTTGTATTCTGAAAAAACAACTTGAAGACAGCATGCATGTATATTCAACATCAAACAGGTATGGAGGACTTGTCTAACCACTTAATGCATAGCACACACCAGCCCATTATTAACAACACAGGGCTGGGAAAACCCTTTTGAGACACCAGTTCCATTTCCCCACTCCTACAGGCAGCAGCATTAAATTGTGTACAGTCAAATTTTATCTTAAGGATGTTAGGTCTTGGAATAGTCTTCTAATAAGATCAACAAGGAAGGGA